>LOEQ01001608.1:24924-56990 GCA_001685075.1 Bramus lutescens
AGGGCAGGGAACCCTGACTGCTCTTTGGACTGGAAAGGGAGGGAGAGGGGGGAGAGGAAGGAAAATGGGAGCAGGGGAGGAGGTGGAAATTTTTAATAACAATAAAGAAAATGAAAAGAAAAAGATAGAGGAAACATTCTGGAATGATTGTTTAGTCACACATCAGCCCTCTATTCTAGTTTGCACTGGTCTTGCTGTGATAAAACACTAAGCAGCCAAACTTGAGGGAAGAAAGACCATATTTGGCTTATGTGTTTCAGTCCATCATCATACAGAAAAGCCAGGGCAGGAACTTGAGGCAGGAAACTGAAGGCATGACCTGAAGCAGAGGCCAGAGGAATATGTTTACTTGGCTTGTGTCCTCCGGTTTGCTGCTTACTCGGCTTGCGTTCTTATACCACCAGGCTAACCTCTCCATCGATCCTTAATTAAGAGAAAGTTTCACAGACTTGCCCGCAGACCAGGCTGCTAGAGGCAAGTCCCTAGCTGAGGGTCCTTCCTCCAAACCTACTCTAGGTTGTGCCAATTTGATGAAAACCAATCCACACACATTCCGTGAGTTTTTTTTTTTTTAAGAAAATCAAAGGGTTTTGGATGTTGTAACTTCGATTCACCATGTATAGCCTCTTGAACTTCCCCCTTCTCTGTTGCATCTTAAGAGGGTGACTGCAATGAGCAAATAATGTGGGGTTCAAGAGCCAAAATCGGTGCCTCAATTTTGGCAATTTGATTTGTCTGTTGACTCTTGGAAAAATCCTTTGTAAATCTGGCCTGGTTTTCTTCTCTGAAAATTACAAGATGGATGAAATATTTAATAAATTCTTAATGCTTTATTAATGGGAACCTGCTAACATGATTGAAATCAAACTGTTATAATTGAATCTAGAGCTCCTCAATTTTCTCTGAAAGGGAAGTTTCATCTTGCTTGCATGATTCTGTCTAGCCTACGCTCTTCTGTCATGCCTGGATTAGCCTGAATCAAGCTGTTTCTCATTTGGCTTCCTTCAAAGTTGCTCCTATTACTCTTCTAGGATCAAGGAATGACTTTTTGAGTGAACTATGGACAAAGTCATGGAATTTTTTCATCTCTGTCCTTCAGCTAACGGCAGCAACGCTCACCCTGTCGTCCCTGCCTTTGCTACTCCAGACTTCTCTCCCCACAGTGTTCTGTCCCCCATGAAATCGCACCCTTATGGGTTCCATGGACTTGCTATGCTTCCCAACTCGGAGGCAGCTGGTGCCAGTTCCCAATTCCAGGAATGAGGAGTGTTGTTTGATATCCTCTTAATTCTGAATTATTCACAGTATCTCTTTCCCTGGCAAATTCTCCCTGGCTCTGTCCTTCTGTATAGAAGCGTTGTCTCAAGTCCAAGGATGCTCCTTACACTGTTGCTGTTGCATGGATTTATTTTCTAGAGGGAATGTGGTTTGAATAACAAACCACTTGTAATGCATTAAAAAAAGATCATTCTATCTTCATTCATTCATTCATTCATTTTTCTTTGGGAAAATATAGTGTACCACTTAATGTTCCAGGAGGCTGGGTAGGGTACAGAGATCAACAAAGTATAAACACTCAAGGAGTTCTGAATTGAGTAGTATTAGACACCTCTAGATCATTAGGATTTACAATCCTAATGTGCAGACGTCAGGACAGTGTCATGGGATCTTGGAAAGTTAAGAATTTGACACCCATGGAGAAAGGCATCATAACAGACTCAACAGCAAGGAAGAGGCCTAGTGTTCCTCACATAGTCAGACATCTGTGCCATGAGTGAGCTGGTGCCGATGAATCCATGTCTCTCTTCTAATTAATTCTTCTAGGAGTTCCATGGTGTTGTGGATTCCTGCCACCTGCAAAGTCACGTGCTACTTCCACTGACAACATGTTTTTGTCCTTGAGTAGCATAGCCACAATTAAGATGGCAAAGAGGTTTCATTTCTTATACTGTGTGATTGAAAGTAGTACTATGAAGTGTTATTTGACTGCACTGTAAGATCACATCTAGCACTTCATCATAAGATCTGTGATCAACTACTGATGTCTTGTATGGCAAGTAGGAAGAGGTAGGGATATGTGTACCATGTATGTACTCTCTTTATTCTGGTCTTGAGATTAAATTAGTAAGTTATCCCAATCTTTGTTCAAAGAAAAAAGATGAATTACTAAAAGAAAATACACACTTTGAAAATTAGATTGTCATTTTACGAGTATTTCCCCTCAATAAGCATAAAATCTGGATCTCAGGGGTTTTATCAACTAACTCACTTTCTATAACCAATAAGATCCACCACTTGTGTCTTTTGAGGGATCCTCAAAGAAAGTAGAATTCACATACTCTATTCCTAGTTCACCACCCATTGCTGCAGTCCTCAGGTATCTCTTCTTCCCCAAGAATGATCTTAGAAGGCAGGAGCCACCACACTGGAATGCAGACCCTTGTCCAGCTAGTCCAGACTCAGTATATGGGGTATTTCATGAATAAGCAGATAGATAAGCACTGTCTGAAGTGTTAAGCAAAAGAATGACAGTTTGTTTAAGTTGTTTGTCAAAAACTGGTCAGAATGTTGACATTTGCAGACCATAAGCAAAATATGGCAGAAGGTCGGCTATTCGCTCCAGAGCTGGCAATCCACAGGGAAGGAAGGTTTAGAAGTGATGTTATTTTTGAAGTGCAACTTTATGACTCTTTCCTATGACTCCATACAAAGTCGACTTTTCATTTGCACAATGGAAATGAGCGCTAAAGTCTTCATAAAGACCACTGGAGAAGCACAAAGCCAGTCTGACGGACTGACTCGTTCAATGCCAAGAATGAGCGTGTCTACCGACTTATCTCAGCATGTATCGGATTGTTCTGAATATAATGCAGACTGTGGCTATAGAATTTATGCATATTCTTATGACATAGCTCACTGTAATTCTTGTAATACATTTAGCCCCTGCTTAATAAAAAAAAACCTCCAAAATTTATACTTTTCTATTGTGCCTCTGTGTTTCCACTTTCCTTTCAGCCTATTTATGCAGGACAGGCTACACCCATTGTTGGGTGTAACTTTGTGAGAAATGTCATCATTCGTCAGATTGTTTAGAGAAATATTTCAATTCTAGGAAGCGCTTCCGTGTAGCTCGAGCTCACAGTCTCTTAAAGCACAGACTTATTTTTGCCTTCGCCAAGGCAGTGAGCTCCATTGCAGCGCACACTATAGATTGAAGGGTCTACCATAAAAATATCTGTGGCTGGGAAAACTTCACTATAAGTGCTTTTTAATTATGAAGTCAGTACCATGGTCTTCAAACTTCAAAAAATTATTTTGAATGTTACGAATTGAGTCTCGGGAAGTCCTCCCTTATTTCCTTTTTCTTTAACATGTACAGTATGCTAAAGAAATGCATCGTTTTCTTTATAGGACAGTTTTTGAGTTTTTAAGCAGCTGCCTGTGGACTGCCTTCTTAGAGTACAGGGCACTTCCACACTCCCTGGTCTGAACGGGTTCACTGTGGATCTGCGAAATGAAGGGTAGCTCAAGTATCCAAGCCTCCATCTAGGGGCCTGGGGCAATGGCTCAGTGAGTAAGAGCTCTCTGTGCAAGCTTTAGGACCTGAGTTCACATCACCTACCCCCACGTAGGAAGAAGGCAGGTGCAGTGGCACATCTGTAACCCTCATGCTGGCTGTGCAGAGATGGGGGAGCAGCAGAAGGAGGAGGGGCCCTGGTGCTCACTGCCCAGTGAGCATCACCAAGTCCATGAGCTCTAGACTGAGTAAGGGACTCTCTCAAAAACAAAGAGAAGAGCAGGAGAGATTGATATCCAGTGTAGACCCCTGGGCTAGATGCATACACACACACACACAGACACACACACACACACAGACACACACACACACACACACACACCCCACTCATTCCTGTACACACATACGTAATGAATAAAAATAAGAATAACAATACATATACACATATATTATCAACCTGATCTTAAAATTTTGAAGTCTTATTTCCCTAGTTACCCTATGCCAAGACTTTGTTTTTAAGTAAAATTAATTAATAAACAAAAAAGTGACCTAAAAGGTAAGCGGAGGGAAAGAACTAACCTGAAAAGCCAGAAGTTAGGCACTGGCTCCCTTCTTTCAGACTTGAAATTCTGAACATTACAGATAAAGATACAGAAGGTCCAGAGAACCCCCTCATCTTCTGACCAGAGCCACTACAGGAATTTAGTGGCTATTGGGGGGAGCATATGTCTTTAAGAATACAATTTCTAGCATTGTTTTTTAACCATAAGAAATCTGAGACTATACACCCATGAGCTTCACATGACATAAGCAGGAAGGGATTTTTTTTGCCCGCTTTGGAGTAAACAGCCTCCTTCCTGTGTGTATATTAATGTAGACTCGAGGTGAATTTGCTTTATGATTTAGCTCAGATGGTCTCCCCTTGTTTGAGGCTGAGGACTGGATTTCCTTTTCAGCTCTTCCGGAGTTCTTTTCCTTTGATGGCTGGAGAGTAGTAGGTGTTAGCTTTGCTGGTAAACACACATTTAAGGAGAACTATTGGTAGGCCTTTAAAATGTTATTTTTATTTGTATTTATTTCTAAAGTAAACAATGTTTTGGTAGTAGCTGTTGTTAGCACATACGGCAATTTATGTTCTTGTGATGAGAGCAGTTCCCAAAGAGAGAACTCCCTTTTGTAAGAAAGCCAGGGAAATTTAAGAAATACAAAAAAAGCATGATAATATATTATATTCAAACCAGGGCTCAGCATTTACCATACTGTTTATTTCATATATTTGTTTAATGTTAGTGGGGGATTTGAGGGTACATTATTTTATCTGCTTATCACATTCCCATAGAGCTAATAAAATTAATCAGAATGAGTAGGCTATAATCTGAGGATCTTCGGCAGTTTAGTGAGATTTAAGTAATATCTCTATTTTATCTAAACCATTCATATTTGCTAAATGTGTTTCTAGGTCAGTATCATTTTGTCTTTGTAAGTATTTGGTATTTTCTAAGCCACTTAAAGTCATTAGTGCATTATTATGAAGATAATTCTGTGAAACACACAATGTCATGTTCTCTAATGGGATATGGGTAGAGGAGCAAGGACCTCAAGTGCTTAACTTGCATGACCCCAGACTGGGAAGAAGGGAATTAAGTAAATGCTGGGTTTTATATGTTCTGTACTTTTAACTACTGGAGCTATTCTGCCCGCAGAAGCCTACCATTTGAATAGATCTCATTCTTATATGGGGCATTACAAAACTAGAACATTCCTTGGACACACTGTATCTGGGAAGAGCCTTAAAACAATAGCATTGGTAACAGCTAAGGGTTTGTGTGTGTGGAAGGGGACATGGCATTCTCATGCAGGAGGTGCACCTTTGCGTGCTGGTGTACATGCACATATGCATACATACGTGTGGATGCTAGAGAACCACCCTGTGTCTTATTTCTCTGGCACCTTCCATTCTCATTGTCCTGGAACTTTCCATGTAGGTGAGTGAGGCTGGCTGACTCGTTGGCCCCACGGATCCGCCTGTTTCCTTCACCTAGCATTGGGATTACAGACCTACCATTATATATAGCATTCTTATGTAGGTTCTAAATATTTAACCTGGGTCCTTGGACTTGTCCTGCAAACTCTTCACTGACTGAGCCATCTCCCCAGCCCACAAACAAAACTCTTTAACCATTACTTCATTTAACTGAACAGATAACTGTATCAGTATTCTGGAGATGAGAAGGTGAGAGCTGGAAGACACAAACTGACCCGGTCTCCTTAAATCATAGCTTAAGCCCCAACAGTTTACTCTGCTCTTTTTTGCCAACACACTGTGACAAGAATTCATCTAAGTAGGAGAAGCAGAGCAAAGCCCATCATTAATCAGGGTATTATAAAAGCCCTGTCCTAATACTTCAAATGACGGTTGAACAAATATAATTAAGCTCCAAAAGTAACTCATCAGATTTAGATCATTATATGTTATACATTATAATTTAATCCTTTTGGGTTTGAGTATTAGTATAAGAACAGTGATACTTTAAAAAAAAACATGGGGTTTCACAAATCAAATGATTAGTAGTTCTAATTTGGTAATGATATGTCTCCCAGAGTAAGCTAAGCAAACAGAGTGTCTGCCTTTTGTGTGTGGATCCTAGCCAACTGCATGTCTCTCTGGTGCCCTGATGCTTTTGGAGTCTGCCTTCAACAAGCTGAACTGACTTTTTCTTCTGGTGCCAACACCTTGGTTCTAGTCCTGCCCTTCCAGGCCCTCATGACCACCTGCCACCACTTCAACTCCCTGCATGTGTGTGTGTGTCTTTGTGTGTCTGTGTGGTGTGTGGGCACATCTGCATGTATGGGTGCCCATGTACATGTGAGGATGCATGGATGTACAGGTCACAGATTATTGTTATGTGTCTTCCTGGTTGCCTTCCCCCCTTATATATTGAGGTAGAGTCTCAGAATTGCACCCGGAGCTAACTGATTCAGGGAATCTGGCTAGCCAGCTTCTCTGAGCATCCTTATGCCTCTTGTACATTTACGTGGATACTCAGGATCCAAACTCAAATCCTTATGTGTGCATGGCAAGCACCTTACCTGCTCAGCTATCCCCCAGCCACCTTTTCGTACAATTTTATATCTGTTCTCTGTCCCTGGCATGCCGCGCAGGTCTTTAGAGATTCCAGATGCAGCTGGCATATTAGAACAGGGTCTATGGAGTCAATAAGAATTTTAAAGCCAAGTTCAGAAGTGCTGTAATTCAGTGGCAGCAGTGACTCAGGTCTTGTAAATGAAAAGCTGTTCTGCAGATTAAAACTAAATCAATATATGCTAAGTGACTGGGTGTCTGCATTCTTCAGGCAGTTTAGTCAACCTCCCTTGTCCTCTGGGTCTGCCTAAATCTTCCAAGCAAATACTGTGCAGACATCTAAGTCTCTTTCTCCATCACCTTAAAATTTAGGATTTGCAGGAACTCTGTTCATTTTATTAATAAGCAAAATAGCTTTGTAAAGAAACACCATCCATTTACAGGAAGCAATGAGACATTCCCCACACACACACACAATCCCCTAGGGCTTTTTATCTCTATATATACACTGTTCTTTCCTAGTTTTGTTGAGTCTTTCTTGTATTACTGAGCCATAGATGAACTTCACCTGATTTTAAGATCAAAAGTTCCAAATGGACTCCTTATGTAAAAATATATCAAAACCTAAAAGTAAAATGAAGCAATTAAAAAATGTGCCTCAGGGTGGAAAATCCTGCATAATGCACACGATGAAGGTTTAACTAACAATTCACAGTGGTTGTGTTTGGAGTTGGCAGGGCTGGACCAAGAGCTAAAAGAAGCTCAGCCTTGTCTGCTGAAGAACTCGCTGGCAGGAACTTTCATACTTCTTGACATTTCTTACTTGTAAACATTCCTGCGACCCACATGTGCACCACTAGATGAAGCCACACATCACTATGTGTCACTGTGCTAAGCATGCAAATGCAAGACATTTGCCAAATTCTCTCACTGTTCCCAACATCCAGTTCTTGAATAAGTGCACTGCGTCTCCATTCCTAAAGAGGTGCTGTTCTCATGATGTGCATGTCCTTTACATGTTTGCCATGAATCTCCCCTGCCCCCTCCTTGCTCCCAAATGACTAACATGTGCTCCTGCAATTTTTTAAAGTATCATTTCTACAGATTTTTTTAATTGTGTGGCAAGGAGATGGATTTTAGTGAGGTGCGTACTTCACAGGCAAAGAACCTGAGTTCAGATCCCTTACACCAGTGTAGAAAACTGGACACTGTGACATGCATCTGCTATTGCAGCACTGCTGAGGTGGAGAAAGGCAGATTCATAAACATCACTGGAAAATCTGATGAGATATAGTGCCAGTGAGAGACCCCTACTCAGAAATGAATGAATGAATGAATGAATGACAACAATCAATAAATAGAGTATGGAGTATTTAAGGAAGTGATTTAAGACCTTGATGTTAATCTCTGACCTCCACATGCATATTCACACACATCCACTCATTTCACATATATACCCACACACACATACATGTACATTCACACACATACTTGTATACTCAGATACACATGTACATGCATACCCACATACACACCTACATGCAAACACACACATACACACATGTACATGCACATTAACACACATGCACTTCACATACACATAAGCTACATGTTTTTAGTGAGTCATCTTGGCTTCTCCACAGACATGCCTATAATATCCACCTTTAGGGGACCCTAGATCAGACCCATTTGACAGTCAAGATGAACCATGATATGCTTCATTGCTTGTACAGGAACGAGAGACCAGAAATAGAAGTGACTTATACAAACTGTGAACATATCTTATCACCTATGAAGGGAAGAACCATCTAGACATTGACATTTCACGTCTCACATGCATTGGTTGGAACTTAATTACACCATTAGTTTAGACTTCCTTACAAAGAGTGAATAGCCAATCAAGCTTTTATCTTGTGATCCTGGCCAACTGAGTTTCCAGTACTGTATGAGAAGCAGATAGATACATGGAAGCAGCCAGCAACTCTGACGGAAATGTGGGAAGGCCCTCCTCACCATCATAACTCTCAGGAGCCATCCCTTCTCCAACCGGTCTTTCATCAGCCCTGGAGTCACAGAGACCCATAGTGACCAGAAACAGTGGTTCTCTCATAGCTTCGTCTCCCTCTGTGAGCCACACTATAGCCCACATTTTAATCATCCATCAGATGGTGTTCATAAGCACTTCCCATTTAGTCCTAAGCGTATCTGGATCAAGAGGAGAAAGTGTAGACACAACTTCCCTCAGACCTAGCCCAGGTTCCATCGTTTACATCCAGTCATCTGTGTGACAGGCCAGACCACATTATGAACAGCTTGGAGAACGCTGTCACTTAATCCCCCATATCCAAGTGTCCAGAACCCACGAGAGACTGGGGTTAGCCTAACAAGTTATTAATAAGACAATAGTTATCCCAGATGCCTTTGCTCTATAGCCTTAAAGTTATGCACTGTGATTGTCTTATGTAATATTCTAGGAAGTCTGTGAAACATCTGTGTTCACAGATACCCAGATGTGTAACCAGAGGCACACTGCTTCCCTGTCCTCTGGATCTGTGCTAGCATCTTTGCTTGCTTCCGATTCTCACTTTGTATCAGAATTCTTAAAGTTCCTCCTGAAATAATTGCTAGGAGTGTCTTAAAGATGGCACCCAAAGGCACAAGACTAGTGTGTCATGGTTCTTTCTCCATCCCTGGAAATGTAGACTGCCACAGTGTGCCTTTTATTGTACAAGAAGTATTTCTACTTCCTTCAGACCTCTGGCATCCGGGAATTTCCCAAAGGCAGGGCAACTGAGTCTCCATGATTCTGCCAATCTGGTGGCACTCAGTGTGTGTAATGGGTCTCAGCCCCATGCTACTCCCAATTCACCAGGCTCTGTCAGTATGATTCTATCAATGGGATAGGCTGACAGAATGGTATATAGAATGCATAGAAACTTGGCATGTGAGGTCCAGACTATGGTATAGAGAAGGAGCTGCCAGCCCAGAAAGGGCAAGAAGGCATTCCTGTGTTCATGATAGTTGAAGATCAAGGTCCAGTGTGGGAGGTAATTGGTAAGAGAGAGAGAGAGAGAGAGAGAGAGAGAGAGAGAGAAACATCATGAGATTCTATGTGAGTTCACTAATCTAAAAAGAGGACATTTAAAAATCCAAGAAGACCTTGAAGAAACATGGGGTCTCTTGACTCTTCTAGCATCAGAGAAACAGGACTGGGTCAGTCTGGTTAGCTGGGGAAAGGTCAGGGAGCGGGGCAGACACCCAGAAGAGCATGCTAAGCAGGTAAAGGAAGCAGTCTAAATAGGAAGCAATGATAGATATTCTAAAACTTGACTGATGGTCTGTGTAAAATAACAGTTAAGGATTAAGTATAGAGAGTCATGAGCTGGGAGGTAATAGCAGCTTGACAAGAGTAGTCTGAGCAGGGAGCAGGGCAGGAGGCCACAGAGGATGGCAAGGATGGATTCAGGAGAGAATGGGAGATTGGCATTGAGGACAGCACCAGAGAAAGGGTTTTCAGTGGATTTATTGTGAAGAAAATGAAAGAAGTCAGTGCAAAGTGTAGGGGAATTAGCAGCCTGCTGTGTGGTGTTGCTGATGGAACTGATCTGAAAGAAAAGGGAAAACATGCCTGATTTAAAAGAAAGGAGCTTGGTGTTGTATTGCACTTGGGAAGAGGATGGCGAGTTCAAGTCTAGCCTGGATTACATAGCAAGTTGCAGGCAAGCCTTGGCTGCAAAGTCAATTACAGGTCAATTACAGGTCAATCAAGGTACATAGTGTGTTCCAGGCTAGCTTTGGCTTCATGATGAAGCATTGTTTCCAAGGGGTTAGGTGGGCACGTGGAGAGAGATGGCTTAGTGCCTCACGCTTCAGCGGGATTCTCAACACACATAAAAGAGTACTAGGGAGGGAGGTACATCTCTATCCCTAGTCTGGGGGCACAGAGACAGACCCATCCCTGGAGCCTACTGACCACCAGTCTAGCCAGTCAGTGAATGCCAAGTTCAGTGAGAGATCCCTCCTCAAAAGACAAAGTGAAGATCAATTGGAAAAGACACCCAGTGTCAACCTCTGGCTTCCACATATGCACACATGCATACACCACACACGCACACGCACACACACACACGGGCACACACAATTAGCTCAAGAAAGGGGCAGTAAACTACATAGATGAAGACAAGTAACAAGGAAGATTCTTAAGAGGGTCTGCTACTCGAAGTCAAATTTGCTCACAGTTCGCAGAATCTGTGGTCAGCTGCAGTCAGGGACTATAAACAGGAATGGGACAGCTGTGAAAACTTAACAGATTCGCCAACTGAGATGACACTGGGTGCGCACAGGTACACACGTGCACGTGCGTATGAACATGCCACTCATATGTGTGTGCGCACACACACACACATACACACACATCTTCTGCATGGGCACATCTACATCAACATGGAAGCAAGAAACCGGGAAGGCCAAGTGGAGCAGCTCATGAATATTCATGAGGACCTCATGGGTGTGTGCTTGTCAGGCTGTTCTCAGATATCTCTGTAATACTGCAGAACTGTGAAGTTTGCTGTTTGGTTGTAAATGATCTGAAGATCCAGAGAAGCCCCTGTACCGTTTTATAATGACAATGTACATCTAAGGAATTACCCAAACAAGGGTAGGATCGTTTACAAAACATAGGCACCTTTGAGAGCTTGTGGGGGCAACTGCCAAGGCAGGAAGAGGGCCCTTTTCTATATTTTACTGTCAAGTAGTTTTTTGTTGGATTCACTATTCCTGTGTGCCTGAGTGTCATCAGAAACCAACAGCAGCTTTTTTTGTTCTTTATGGAGAGTTCAGGCAGCAGGTACTTTAGGGTTATCGGCCAGTCTGCCACATACACCTGTTTGCAGTGAAGTGGGCACAGCTATGGAAAACACAGGGTTTTCCCTATGGAACGAACAAGGGTTTTCCATTCAAACTTCAGGACGCAAACACGGGGCAGCCCAGACTTTGCCTGGTGGTTCTGTTTTCCCAACTTACAAATTTGGAAAATCCAAAACATATTTATCACATATCCTATAGGTGAGCCTCTCCAGTGTTCAGCCGAGGAAATGGACAATAGTTTCTCTTTCCTTCCTTCCTTCCCTCCTTCCTTCCTTCCTTTCTTCCTTCCTTCCTTCCTTCCTTCCTTCCTTCCTTCNCCCTCCCTTTTCCTTCTCTCTTTCTTCTTCCCTCCTTTCCTTTCTCATGTAGCCTTCAAACTGATGATATAGCCAAGGTAACCTTGACTTCCAGTCCCTCCGCAGCCTCCCAAGTGCTGGGATTACAGGCAAACACCACAGTCTTTCAGCTATTTGTACTTTCTTAAGCTGCTTAGCTCATTAACATATGGTGAGGAGGGAGGGCCCTGTTCTTAGAGAAACTCCACTTTAAAGCCAAAGAGGACATGGGTGAATTTGTTTGTGTGTTGGCAGGGAGATAATTTTCTAGGAATCAATAAATAGATTTACTCTTAAATGTTTAGTTTTCTTTAATTGAACCTGGTCAAGCTTTCTCACAGTAAAAAATGATTTCCGGGTGCTGGCAAAAATGTTCAGTAGGTAAAGACACTTGCTGCGAAGTCTGACAACGTGAGTTACCTTTCTGGAACACACACACACACACGAAGGCGAGAACCGAGAACTACAAAATGCACACCTTGGTGCATGTGTATCCACACACGTAACAAACAAACAAACAAGCAAGCAAACAAAAAAATAAAATACTTTTTGAGATTATAAAAGTATGTTCTGGAAAACACTTAATTGACATTACTAGTAATGAATGCTTCATGGTCCTTTGAGAAATCAATCTTCAGAATGCCCTGACAGTCTTTTAAGACCTAACCAGTCAACATCAGATCATATTAGCAGGAGACCTTGACTAAGGCTGCAGCAGGCCCCTTGCTCATTTGAGTGCTGATGGAAGGGCAGGACTCTCCGCTCAGATTAGTTATTTTCACAAGTATCTTTCTCTTCTCGCCCATTGGAACACCTCCCTTCTCTCCTTGTGAGGGATATTAGCATCGCCCAGAGCACCCTAGCCTGCAGAGATGGGCAACCCACACAAACTCCAGTCCCAGACTTTAGCTGGAGCTGCTGCCAGAGGTCCCTTCTTCATGTCTGTGGTCTTGGGGATGGGGGATGTTTCTCTGTCCTGAGGGCTGAGCCTGTCTGGAACGTGGTGCTTCTGAGGAAAGTCAAGCTGTGTAAGAGGAAGAGACCAGCCTTCAGGCTCTGCATTTCAGCCCTCGCTTGAAGCGTTACTGCTCTGAGCCATGAAATCCCTGATAGCAACTGTCTAGGAGTGCCTCTTAGTAGCTCTTTGTTCGCCACTGTTCAGGTTGGTTGCTGCAATGAGAAGCATGTGTAATGTCTTGACTTAACACCGCAGGAAATCTCTCAAGACAAGCGTGGTAGTTACCACACACACATGGTGAATAGAACAGAATTTTAACATGAGAGAAGAAGAGAAGAGGACAGACGGACAAGAGAGAAGGGGATGAAAACCAGCATCCTGGGTTCAGATTTAGACCTTTCTTCAGAGCTCCCCAGTTCCCTGCTTACCTCTCCCTAGACAGAGGGAGGCACATGCCTGCAGGGACCAAGACCTACTCTTTCTGTGCTTCCTCAGGCTCTAGCGCTCACTGTTCCGTCTCTGTGCATCATTCTCTGGCAGAGGAACCCTGCAGGAGTCTGAGTAAGGCAAAGTTTTCAACAGTTACTGTAGAGGGAGGGAGAACCACCCTCTCCCATGTCTTCCGCAACCCTGTAGTTGTCCTAGTGTGGCTTACACCTCCACATCACTGTTCATCACTGAAGGAGGCAGGACAGGAACTCAAGCAGGACAGGAGCCTGGACCCGGGAGCTGAAGCAGAAGCCACGGAGGAGTGGGCTTNTTTCTGGCTTGCTTCCCCTGGCTTGCTCAGCCCACTTTCTTACAGAATTCAGGGTCATCAGCCCAGGGATGGCACCTCCCATAAAGGGCTGGGCTCTCCCCCATCAATCAGTATTTAAGAAAACGCCTTACAGCCTGATATTTTGGAGACCTTTTCTCAACTGAGGTTCCTCCCTTTCAGATAAACTAACATAAAACTAGCCAGCACAGCATTTGACCACACCACTGGCCTGTTTTCTCATAGGAAGACGTGCATTCCTTCCTGTTACTGGTGCTGGAACCCAGCCTGGTTAATAAGGGCATGTGTACTAGTGCCAAGTTGCCAAGACCTCAGCTCCATTTGCTACCGACCGTGTGAGTTTAGCACACTCACATACTGCTCTGTGTCTTACCTCATCTCTCTGTCAAATGTGGGATGCTGTATCCACCTCCTGAGTGGATACACGAACAAAAAAAACTTACCCTGCCAAAGTGATTATTCAGACCAAACCTGGCACAGAATACCACCTTGCCTCAGGCTAGTGAGCATGCTCAGAAATGCCTGTAAAATGGGTAGAGCTGCTGTAGTCACTTAGCAGTTTGACTGTAGGTTTTATATTAGAACTGGTTTGGTGTTCTTAGTCATCAGAATATGTGACCCTGTGAGAGTACCTCCAAGGTACTAAAAATGGAGCATTGACTTTCTGTCCATCCCTTCCTGTATTCCTCTCTCCACCTCCACCTTCCTTTCTTTCCTTTCCTCTATTTCCTCTTTGTCTCCTTCACAGGGGTTGGTGGAGCTGTGGTTAGGAGCATTATTTTTTAGAAAATTAATTAGAAATTAAGAGCCAAATTAATTGGCATATACTATCTGGCAGAGTACTCAGGTCCAGAACCCGGTTCTTGGGGAACCAGTATCAGAGATGTTCCACCTTCTCAGCTGGGTATGCCGCTTGGTATTTACCTTGAACTTTACACAACCTAGACTCCCTGGGAAGAGATTCATAATGAAGAAGGATCTAGTTCAGAGTGGGCTGGAGGTGTGTCTAGGAGGGATTGTCTTGATTGTGGATTGCCCGTTACGGGCAGCACCATCCCTTAGGCAGGGTTCCTGAGCAGTAGAAAAGAACATAAAGCTAGCTGAGAGCAAGGGTTAGCCAGTATATGACTGCACACATTTTTTCTCTGCTCTTGACTAGGGGCATGATGTGATTAACTACCTGAGTTCCCCTCCTGATGTGCCCTCAGTGATGGACTGACTATAACCACCAGCTGTAAGCCAGTTAACCCTTTCTCCCTCAAGTTTCTCCCCTAAGTTGCTTTTGGGGGGGCCAATTTATCACAGCAACAGAAATGAAGCTCAAGCAGGAGGCGAGAATGCTCAGAACAGCTGGAAAGGGAAAAGGGTTTTTTTTTTTTGCTTCCCTGATGTTTTCTCTATTCAAAATTAAATACTTTGAATGTGTTTATGAGGAAAAAATGAAATATATGATTTTTAATCATAGGCTTTTCTGTAGTCCTATCAATAAGGAAAGTATCCATAATATTCATCTAGAGGAGAAAGAGTTAAGTGATAGCAGATTAATTTAGAAGAAAAAATAATTCTTTATTTTAATTACAGTCTTTGTTTCATGCTTGAAAAAATTGAAAAAATTTAAGAAATTTAGTAATTTTATGGTCCTATATAATAAAACTACATTAAGATTTATGATATGGGGCCTAAAGAGATGTCTCTGGGGTTAAGAGCACTGGGGCTCTTGCAGAGGACCCAAGTTCAGTTCCCAGTACCCACATAGCTGCTCCCCACAGTTCCAGGGGACCTGAGTCCCTCTTCTGTTACCTCCAGGCACTGCACACACATGGTACATATATTATATGCAGGCAAACACCTTTATGTATATAAAATAACTGAAAGTCCAAGAATTCTTTTTGAGTCTAGTAGTGATTTAAGTGAAAAGCAGTGGTGATGGAATTTTCCCAGTTGCAAGCAAGGTATAAAGGAAAGAATGGCGTTCTGTACCTCCATGGTTAGCAACAAGAAAATGCTTGGCAATTTAGGGATACTGTCAGAAGGTATCATTTTACTCCACAGGGCAGTAAAGATTCTGAAAAATAATGAAACATTTGATACATCATAATGATATTATGTGGTCATTAAAATTCTTTATAATTTACCAATAATCCCTCTATGCCAGACTCATTAAGTATTTCTGGACATGTGGAATTTATTATTTTGCTTTTACTAAAAAACTTAACATCAATTATAGTGACAGTTGTGTTTAACGGTGGAAAGTTAACTGGGAAGCATCAACAGAATAAACCCTCAATCATTTCCCATGAAGAATATGAGCTGCCTGCTTTAGCAGGCCGTTTTGCATTATTCTCAGAGTGTCAATAGAAAAGAAAATCTTTAATTTTCCTCCTTCTTTGGCAGAAGAGATGACACAGAATTTAAAAGTGTGTGCTGCTCTTTCAGAGGACCTGAGTTCAATTTCTAGCTCCCATATCAGGTAGCTCAAAGCTACTGTAACCCCAGTTCTGGAGAATTGATACCCTCTGCTGGACTCCAAGGGCACTGCACACACACACACATACACACACACTTTTAAAATAAAAATATTTTAAAACTTTTCTTCTTTATATAGATACTTGACTTTTGAATCCCCCCGTCATTGTGTGTGTGTGTGTGTGTGTGTGTGTGTGTGTATGCACATGGGTGCGTGGGGATTATGGTGAGGATTAAGAGATGGCTTGGTATTCCATCTACTAAAGACAAGTCATTAAACACCAGCCTGATTTTTTTTTAATATCCCATCCCTATTAGGTGGAGTCATAGCCATAAATAGTATCATGGTCTAATGTACCATCCCCCTCCCCACCAACGTGGCCCAAGAATCTTAAAACAGAAAGTGGAAGAGACAATCTTCCAACTGCTTATTTCAAAGGTAAAAATCAATCTCTCTCTTTTAATCTGATAAGCTGATGGATGTTGCCATTCAGGCCTTCCTCATCCCTACTGCAAAGACACAGCTAGGTTTCGAGTGATAAACGTAGGAGACAAATGAAAGCCGACCTGGCCAAATGGAACATTCTGGAGAGGCTTTCAGAAAGGACTATAAATTGAATATCTCACTTAAAGCAGGAAGGCACCCTTGATTCTCCACAGCTCTGACACAGTTGTGTTTAGGTGTCTGAAGAAGGAAACATGGTGGAGGGCAAAGCCATTTAGGTCGTTTGGCGTTGTCGGAACCAAGGTGTATATCTATCAGTTCTGACAACTCAATCCTCTTGCAAATCTGTCATCCCAATATGGTCTGACTATGATACCCTAACAATAGACTATTTCGCTAGAGTCACTTGATTTCTGGAGAATGAGAAACAGGGAGAGCAAACACATAAACCTGGATCTAAACAACAGAACCCAGGCTTGGAGGCTGTGGATGTGGCTGTGTTGGCAAAGTGCCTGCCTAGCACCCAGGAAATCTTGGGTTCTCTCGCCAACACTGCATAACCTGGATACATACGAGGGCACACACCCGCAATCCCAGCACTTGGGAAGCAGAAGCAGGAGGAATAGGAGTTCAAGGTCACCCTCAGTTGCATAGTGAGTTCATGGCCAGCCTGGGATACAGGAGACACTGTTTTGAACAACAGAAGAAATGATGGGAAACCAAACGCTCACTTGTATCTATGTGGATATGATACCTCCAGAGAGATAGCAATCCTGGAAGGCTGAAATGATGCAAAGCGATTTGTGGCCAGTTCGAGTTTGTGACAAGTCGGAATATTTGCCTCTCATTGAATTCTACTACATTCCACACAAGAGGTGCAAGCAGAATTTCTTCAGTCAGTTCTATCTTTGATTGACAGGGTGAGCAAGAAAGAAACTCCTGCATACCGGGTAAGAGTCTGAAATCTGATTACTACTAAATGCTTTAGGTTTTCCTTCAGACATATTTATCTTCTCTGCTGATCGTTTTATTGTTCTGTTTAGATATTTCTTTCCCTCCCCTGTTAGTGAGTCTGGCTCTATGATTGTTAAGTCCCAACTCCTAGGAACCTGGCTGGGATATATTAGAAGGTCTTTAATAAATATTGGTTGAATGAGTTATCAATGAATGATGGATGAATGTTTAAGTTGTGGACCTGGAAATAAACTCCAATTTTTTTTCAAGAAAAACTTTGATTGAAGCTGTTTATGGAAAGCGTGTTCTGAAATCCCTTCAGAGAGCTGAGACCTAAGGAGATTTAGTGGGTTGGTCTCCAGCATGGGAACAGAAAGACCTGAGCTTCTGCATGGATGGCAAATGTCTACTTTCTGACCTGGTGCCAACTACATAGCAAAATATCCTGGAGGAGTTTATACTTGACTGGATCAGAGTGCTGGGCGAAGCTGGCTTGGAGAAGCCTTCAGGTTAAGGAATGTGTAAAACAGATTTCCTGCTGGTGAAGTATGGTCCAAGAATAATCCATATTACAAAGATTTGAACAACTCCAATAAAAAAAAATGGTGTGCTTTGCAGCATAACAGTCCCCTTCCTGAAGAGCTGGTTTTTGTGTGTGTGAGACTAGAGTTTCTCTCCTCCACTTCAGCAAGCTGACCTTTACCCTGCCTGTAGCCACCGCCTGTGTGTGATGTTGCTGTGTGTAAGAGCTGTGGGATGCGGTGTCAGGGAAGGGTCCAGATAAGACGGAGATCAAATAGCTGTGTTTGATACACAGTTATTCCTTCCCTTTTCCTATGCCTCATGCCTCGTGCCCTCTCTTGTCCCTTCTCCCGTCTCCAAAGCTAAGGTGTAGTTCCAGAGTTCTCTTACACTGAACACATGCTTGCAGAGTAAGAGCTGCATAAGCCGGCACATTCTCCATTTATGCATATTTTAGCGATTAAGGAACTGAGCCATTTTTTATGGAGTTACCTAAATACATTTTCAAGACTTAGAAAAATAAACTGACCCGTCAAGACACTTATCAGCTGATTCTTGGTGAGACCGCAGGTGCTGGCCTTGTCCTTCCTTGTCTCAGTCCTCAAGCATCCCTGCCTTGATGTCACCCATGGGGTTATTCAGACGTTTGTTCTATTTAGATTTAGTATATAGTTCATTGTGAACAAACTCACCCAAAAGCCCAAGCTGTACAAAGAACTGATTGTTCTACTCCATTTTAAGTTAAAGTATGACTTTTGCAGTTAGAAAAGTCAGTCACGATTTCTAGTGTACAGTCCTTTCACGGTTACCAGATGGACGCAGTCAACCCTCAACCCTGCGCAGTCAACCCGGGTCCCTGCGAGTTACTGATCTTTTTCTTGACTTGTGATTTGTATCATATAGAGTACCATGTAAATTAAATCATGTATTATGTAGCATTTCAAATCTGGATTCTTTCATTTCTCATATCTGAAGTTTATCCATGTGGTGGTATGCACCAGTAGAACATGCCTTTATTGGTGAGTAATGTTCTCTCGGAAGGACATACCCCAGCTTTAGATTGCTCAACTCCATCCCCAGATTAAAGATGACTTTAGCTGCTTCCTTCACTTTTCAACTCTGAATAACCTACCAGAAACATGTTCACTCAGACCTTTTTGCAACTGACCTTTTTAATTCCCTTTATGTAAATGCCTAGGAGTATGTTTAACTTAAGAAACCACTTCAGAGCCTTCCGGAAAGCAGCACCACTCTGCAGTCTCACAGCAATGACCCATTGCTATCAACAAATCATAACCTTGACTTTGACTTTCTTTCTTTGGGGGGAGTGACCTCCAACAGAAGCTGCTGCTATTACATTTTGGGTTTCTTTTCCCTTTCTTTCATCCTTCCTTCCTTCGTTCCTCTCTCTTTCCTTCCTTCCTTTCCTTCCTTTCTTCCTTTCTCCCTCCCTTCTTGCCTCCCTCCCTCCCCCTTCTCTTTCTCTCTCTCTCTCTTTCTTTTTTGTTTCCTCCTTCCCCCCCTCATTCTTTCTTAAGGCGGGGTTTCCGTGTTTTCTCTGACAGCCCTAGCTGTCCTGAACCTCGCTTTGTAGAAGAGGCTTGCATGGAACTCACAGAGATCCGCCTGCCTCTGTCTCCTACGTGCTGGGATTAAAGGTGTGCACCACCACACCTGACTGGTTTTCCTTTCTTAAAACTTGTGTTTCTATAGAAACCGCTCATGTGGGCTCACTCTTAATTTGCATATTTGAAATTCATCTGTCTTCCTTGGTATCTGTGCAGACTTTTGACTTTTTCTCTCTTGCCTTCCAACTTGTATAATTACTCATTCCTTCATTCCAAGTACAAGCAGTTTAGCATGTGTGTGATTTGTGGACAGACATCCTTTAAAAAAAAAAAAACAACTTGTTTCTGCTTTCTTTGGATTGTGTTCTTCAAGGGGTGAAAAGTCTTTATCTTGGTAAAAACCCGGTTACCGGCGTTCCTTTCTGGCATTGTGTTTCGTGCTGTATCTGTGAAAGAGATCTCTTTCCCCCACCTTTATATGAGTTATTTGAGAATTTGTTCAGCATAGTTTGATAATGTCCATCCCTCCATGACCTCTCTCAAGTCCACCCCCTTCTCTACCTTCTAGACTTTGTGTCTTTTTTTCCTCTCCATTACGTCCAGTTTGTGACACTCCTACTCATGGGTGTGGGGTCTACTCCGAGTGTGGTCTCTGATGAAGAGTCCCGCCCAGGTTTTCTTGGTGCCAAGATTCGTCATCTACTTGTGTGTCCAGCACTCTCAGCACCATTATTAAAGGTGATTTGTTCTCTCTTCTTCTGCCTTTCCTCCTGTCAAAAGTCACCTTGCCGCACATGGTGGATTGCTTCCTAGACTCTTACAGGCTCTCCAAGATGTTAAATTAATTCATGTTTTTTCATTTTCCCAGTATCATTGTCATGAAACCTCCCTCTCTCCCACCTTCCCTCCATCTTTCTTCCCTCCTTCCCAATCTTCCTCCCTCCCTCTCTCTCCCCAGCCCACTCTCGTGTTGTGTGTGTGTGTGTGTGTGTGTGTGTGTGTGAATTAGAACCCTAGGGCCTTGTACAGCTGCTGAACTACACCCTACCCCCACCCCCAGTCTAGCTGTATCTTTAAGAGAAATGGTACAGAAATTGCCCACCTCTGTTCCTCACAGTTGCCTTGGTGTCCTGTCTCTTTCTTTACCCACCCATGAGCATTTTCGCATGAGTTCCTTCATTTTAAGTCCTATTTTGGTTTGGATGAGCTTTTATTAAATTGTATGTCAGTTTGGGGGTAAACTGATGTCTTTATAGTTTTTTTTGCTATCATTTTAATATTAGGTGATTACCTAATTATATCTTCACTAACTTTGCTTACTTTGCTAAATCATATGTTTTCTATGATTAAATAAGACAAAATAACATGAACTATGTTTTTCTAGAATTCAGTGGCCATATTTTTATGGCCAATGCTTATGATTCTATTGTTCAACCTTAACCTGGCATTTTGTTTTATTCCTTTAAAGATTTACCTAGTATTTTTATTTATGTATGGGTCTGTGGGATTGTATGCATAGCACACAAGTACAGTTCCAACGGGGGCCAGAAGAAGGAATTGAGTCCCCTGGAGCTGGAGTTACACGCAGTTGTGAGTTGCCCAATGGAGGTGCTAGGAGCAACCCCATGCCCTCTGCAGAAGCAGGAAGTGCTCTTAATCACTGAGCCATTTCTCCAGCCCCAATGGTCCTGGCATTTCAATAGGTAAGATAGTGTTTAGAGTCTATAGAACAATGACTAGTGATCAGTTAATTCTGAGAAGGGAAATAATAAGAATTAATATCACATGGCCTTTCAAATGTATAGAAATTAAGATCCAAGAAAACATGTATGAAATCCAATATGTCCTTAACATTTTATTTAAAGTGATTACAGTTAGGTTTTTTCAAAACAAAAGGATTGAGTCTATTTCAAGATGCACATGACATATATATTCCTGTCTCCTATTATATTAGAATAAAATGAATTAGTTATTGTCTTGTACGTTTTTCAGGAGAATGCCTGTATTTCAATGTGATCAATGTTCTTGCTTTCTTAAAGTTATATTTGCAATCTATTATCCACACATCCGTTGCTATTTCATTTAGTATTGGCTTCAAACCATATGCTTTATTTCTCTACCCACCATTAAGAAATTCATCTCAAACACTAAACAAGCCCAGCTTTGCTCCCAGGGGAGTGATTTAAAATGATTTATAGAGGTGCAATGACCCCGTGGCTTGTCACTCAGGCTGATGACCTGAATTCAAGTCCTAAGACCAACACAGTGGAGGGAGAGAACTGACTCCATAATATTGTCCTCTGAGCTACACACACACACACACAGACACACACACACACACACACACAAGCAGCATACATCCATGCGTGCACACATACACACATGCACCCAGGCACACACATACACATGCACACACACATGCACTCACACACACATGCACACACACACTTATACACGCACACACACATACACACGCACACACGCACATACACACACACGCACACATACGCATGCACTTGTCCATGCACACATTCAGGAAAATGAACTTAGTATGCAGTTTCGAATTTTATATTGATGAAAAACTGATCTGCTTTGCTTAAGAATGTCAGAGCAGCACCTGTGGCCCACCATATAATCTATTTCCTTCCTGAGGCAAATGGAGAAAACCAGGCCTCCAGCAGTGAAGCCAAGCTGATCACGACAGAGTTGCAACCTCACGTACACACGTTCATCACACAAGAGTCTAAAATAGCTCTTTTGTAGAGAATTAAAATAATGGCCTAAAAGTGTTCATCCTTGACAGCCCTTTCTTAGGATTCTCTATTGTGAAGAGACACCATGACCACAGTGACTCTTATAAAGAAAACATTTATTTGGGGTGGCTCGTTTATAGTTTCAGAGGTTCAGTCAATTCTCACCATGACAGGGAGCATGGCAGCCAGTGTATAGGCAGATGTGGTGCTGGAGCTGAGTGTACTTACATCTTTCAGCCCACAGGAAGTCAACTGATTGTCACACTGAGTGAAACTCGAGAAAAAGGACCTCAAAGTCCACTTACACAGTGACACACTTCCTCCAGTAGGACCACACCTACTCCAACAAGGCCACACCTTCTAATAGTGCCACTCCCTGTTGAGGCCATTTTCTTTCAAACCACTACAAGCCTGAACTCTTAATGCTGAGATGTGTCAGGAGCTACATTAAGCCATTGTCACCCTCCTGTCATTCAAATTTACTCAAAACTGGGGTGCAGCTCACTGGGGGGAACACTAACCTAAAGCCCTGGGCTTGATGTCTAGTACTGCAGAGAAGAAGAAACACCCACAAAACTATCTACAAAGAACTTCATAACTGAAACTAGAAAACCTAATCTCCACCTCCTTCCTGTTTCATAGATGGGAAGATTGGGGCTAGTTGTGTTAATTTCCCCAGAATCTTGTAACTGCTCCTAATCCTTTTTTTAAATTATCCTCAAGCGTTAATATGGCATCTAAAGCTTCCACCTCATTTCCTGCTTAGGAGAGTTGAATGCATGGCATGCTCCATACATGGCTACAGTGCTTTGACTGCCAGGGTTACTATTCCATTTGATAGAAAAATGTAGCTCATGTAGGATGCACAATTTTGATCCTTATAGAAAAGTCTATGAAGGTTACCTATTTATGCTATTTAAAATGTATGGGAAATCTTATTCGGTATATTTCCATCCTGTGGCCTTGTGCAAGCATCCTAACACCAACAATAGTCATTTTGGTGGCTTTGTGCACAATTATTCAAATTCCATCAAATCCATTCTTGGTAGGTTTGGCTGCCTCTGTCATGCTGACCGTGAACATACTTATTTTTCCCTGTATCCCTCATGACAACAATCACAGAACTCAGCAGGGAAGCCAGATGACTGGGAAGGTCGTGTATTAAGGTCAGAGAGGCTCCAGGAGCAGCAATGGCGGAAAGACAGGGCTTGGCATTGTTCCGAGTGGAAGGACAAGGCTCTGTGTCCTGTTAGGTCAAAGGCCTGTTGCTTTAAGGTGTCTCACAACCTGAAGACATCAGGCTAGACCTTCCTGTGTCTCTTCCCCTGGGACAGAGAGTTGAGAACCCAATCAGTGCTATGGTTTTACAGCCTCCAAACTTTGGCCCAGCCCAGTACTTGACTTCTCCCTTCTCCTTGTCATGTGTGCTAGCCCAGACTAAATCGCTTGGTTCAGACCTCCCGGTGGGTCCCTGAGAAGTTCCCCTGTCCCGAATGCCCTCTCTCTCTCCTGTCGTAGGCTACCCCTTTTAATGAAACTCCTCTCCAGGTTTTGAAGGGAAGAATTTCCTTGTAGGGTCGGAACAAGCTTTTAGGAGCAAAGAACATGGATTTTGTATTTAGGCATGCTAATTTGAAGATGTCTTTTAGATATACAAGCAAAGGTACCAAACTCAGTTGAGGGCTGAGGAGATGGCTGCTAGGAAAAGGCTTGCCGTGAAAGATGCAGATGGAAAAACCTGAGTTCAAATCCAGAATCG
Organism: Bramus lutescens; assembly: GCA_001685075.1. Lineage (NCBI taxonomy): Eukaryota > Metazoa > Chordata > Mammalia > Rodentia > Cricetidae > Bramus > Bramus lutescens. The sequence continues at coordinate 48,928 of LOEQ01001608.1, forward strand.
CCACAGAAAGAGCCTGGACATGGTGGAGTACGCTCGTCATACCCCCACACTCCAGTCCCCATACCAGGGAAAGAGACACAAGTGGAGCCTTGGGGCTCGATGGTCAGCCTACCTACCCAAATTGGCTCCATGCTAGTGAGAGACCCTGTCTCCACAAACCAGTAGGAGGGTTGCTGAGGAAATTTGCTTCCTCTGTAGTCTACAGACATGTATCACATGCATATGCACACATGCACACACACACACACACACACCTACACAGAAGCATATGTGCACATGAACACCACATACACACATGCACATATGTATGCAGGCATCATACAATCACACACACAAATACACAGAGGTATATATGAACATGAACACCACACATACATGCACACAGGTGTGCAACACAGTCATGTGTGCACCTGAGCTCCACACACATGAGCAGAGAGGACATAGCTGAATGAGAACCAATCTTTCTATGTTCAACTCCCACGTTTGCTGCTGGCTGACTGTGCTCCTTTGAAATTTCTATTTTGTCTATTATTGCTTTCAAGCTCAGTCTTTAAAATTATGCTAATAGTACTACTTCAGAGGGTTGTTAAATGGAGTTAACCTATAATCCATGTCTATCTGCCTTTTGTTTATTGATGCATATCTACAATCTATACTTAGATAGTATAGTACCTCCTATGTGAATCAAAGTGAATTTTAAATATTATCATCAGTATCCCATTCACTTTGAATTTAAGAGAGAGAGATAAATAGATGGAGAGAGAGATATGAAGATTTATAATTTTAACGTTAGAATGGAGAGAAAGTTCAGGGGCTAAGAGCACTGACTGCTCTTGCAGAGGACCTGGGTTTGGTCCCCAGCACCCACATGACAGCTCACTGCCATCTATAACTCCAGTTCCGGGTATCTGACTCCTTCTGACCTCTGAGGGCATTGCGTGCATATGATGTGCATGCATACACTTGAGCACACATACATACATGTTAAATAAACAAATGCATACTTGTAGGCAGGCAGACTTTTCTGTCCCATCAGCCAATTCCAAATAACCACACAGAGACCTCATATTAATTAGAAATGCTCAACCAATAGCTGTGATTATCTCCAGGCAGTTCTTACAACTTAACCCGTTTCTATTAATCTATGTGCTGTGCCGATGTATGTTTACCTCATCTTTGAACTTCACATGTTTCTTCTTCTGCATCCCACTCACAACCCTTGATATTCTGCCCCTCTCAGGACTCCACCCGTCTTCCTCCCAGTGCTCTCTCTCTCTGACTGTCCCACCTATACCACATCCCTAGGTACCAACCTGTCAGCTTTTATTAAACCCATCAGAAAGTGCCTGGGCATCTTCACAGTGTACGAAAAGAGTATTCCATAACACATGCATATATGTTTGAAACTTAGAAATTGTCAGTTTACAGACTTCACCCACTGAGACATCTCCGTGGCGTCTTTCCAGCATTTTAACATAACGTTATCTGCAGAGTTTTCGCTCATCAGAGCATCTACACAGGGCCTGTAATAAGGGTGTCTCACGAAACACTGGCTGAAGAGGCACTTTGAGAAGTATCTTGTAAACAATTAGTTTGGAAAATGACGCACACCTGGCGTCCCTCTTCCCCCTCCTTCTCTTACCCTGCCTTAGATCTAGGATTCTGAAAAGGAGCTAGCACAGAACTGTCTTCCAGGAAATAGCTCTGTCAGGGGAGCTGCCACAGAACTGTCCTCCAGGAAACAGCTCTGTTGGGAGAACGTGCTTCACAGCCATGATGGAGTTCAGTATGGGAGAGACCTAGAAAAAAAATGACGTAGTATACTATAAACAGCCTAACAGGGTATATCAGCACATACCACGATAGCCATGCAAGCACAAAAGCCCTGGTTCAAGTCCCAGCTCCCACACACAAAACTGGACATATGCATGCCTTATCGCTAACACTGGGAGTTGGGGACAGTAAGATCCTGGTGACTTGTGGGGCAACCAATCTAACCAAAATGGCTAGTCCCAAATTCATTGAGTAGTAGAGGCCGAGAAGTGACTGAGGAAGACATTCCAATATCAAACCCTGGCATCTCCACGTTTCTTCACATGGGCTAGCACACACTCACACAGGTGCATGTGCAAGCATACACATACATTGGGAAAAATAGTATGACATATAATATCCCTTTGTTGAGGAGGTGCTTCTTGGGGGGAATATTTGAAATCTCTGTGTCAGGAAGCACAAGGGTAGGGCAGAAGGTAGTAGATGCATAATGAGTGATAGACTTAGCTTCCCATTAAGGACCCTGACTCTAGCCGTTCCTGGGAGTCACAGATGCAGGCTATAGAGCCACAGTGGTACTGTCCCCAACAGATGGGAAGCTATGCAGATGAGTTTTGAATTATCAGCAATTACAAGCAGCTCTCTTATTGGTCACTGGCCAGATGCTTATATTTGGAGAGAGGAGGGATGTGAAAATCAGGATGAAATTATAGGATGCTCGCTGATGCGCTCCCAAGCTGCTGTCTTTCCTATCAGCCATCTCTAGAGTCTTCGGAACTTTCCCTAAGCGAAGAGATGCTCTCCTTTGTGCATGGGGACTTAACTGCCCTGTGGTAGCAAGCTGCAGCTTGAATGGGCTTTCTGGTCTTGATTGATACATTTGGAGTGGTCTTTTCATGCCTTCATATCTGTTCTTGCTTGTGGCCAGAAATAAGAATTAATGGAGAGTTGGCTCCAACTAAGGGTTTGGCCCTGCACCATGGGCCAAATTGAAATTGACTGGCTCCTGTGAGGCTCCATCAAACCCCTATAATCTTGTCAGAATTATGAGCTAACTAGCTTCATGCATTGACATGGATAAAGCTGGTTCTTCGTAGAATCCAGGATTTTCCATCAGGGCATTCATCAATCCGGTGAGATGATTAACCCTACGCTCCTTACATATAGTTGGTACGGATGAAAATGTGGGGATAGTATTCATTTTTCTTATTTCTGCTAACATTTTAAACAAGCACTTCCTATACATTATTACACTTCATTCTCTAACTAGGTCATAGCATCATTTAATTTTCCTGATTGAGTACTTCAGCGGGTCACAGAGCTGGAGAGAGGGGGAGCAGTGCAAACCCAGGGCTTGCCATCTCAAAGCCTTTGCTTTTTTATGGCCAGGAACTCCTTCAGCCTAGAGATTCTGCAGTCAAGTTGACATGCTTAATTGTTATTAATTGGGATATATGTACGTGTGTGCATGGGTGAGGACAACCTCAGGTGTTTCTTTTCTGTAGCTCTCTGTCTTGACAGGGTCACCCCCTGGTCTGGGGCTTACTGAGTATATCAACCTGAAGGGCCAGCAGATCCCAGAGACCCACCTGTGTGTCCCATTCCAGTGCTTATGATACAAGAACACACTACCATGACTGGGTTGTTTTTACATGGGGTCCGAGGATCATACTCAGGTTCACGCAAGGCAAGCCCTTTACTGACGGAGCTATGGCCCCAGCTGTTCTTCAGGGGTTCTCTTTGTGAAGCAATATTTGGCATTGGTTTACAGAATACATCATGCATCCACGTGTAGCTATCAGTATGGATATACTTTCCACACACACACACACACACATGTGTACATATGCATCTATTCCAACATGCTGAATTCTCATGTACAATACAATACAACACAACACAACACAGCAGAAGACGATTCCGATTCCTGTTCACGTTGTAGAACATTTTTTTTTCTTCCCAAGTTCCTTCATTCATTTCTTAGCCCAAAGCAAACACCACTCCCCCCTCCCCGCTCCCACCATCCCAGTGTAAAATCTGCCCAGGTGGATACTTGGGTAGGAACTGCCCTGAGGACTCTCACCCCTGCTGTCCTGCGGTGCAGAGCGAGTCCTCAGGAGGACTAGGGTTGGGTCGGAGGCCCCCAGGCTGAGTTCTCAAAAGAGCTCTTGGAATGTTGTGCAGAGTAAAGGGCAGAGAGTCAACGGAGGAGCCTGAAATGAGACTGGCTTGTCGCTGAGGACAGGAGCTGGGAGGGTTACAGGGCAGGGGAGATGGGGCCCGAGAGGTGATTTCCTAATTCTCTTGAAGAATATAAAGGGTAATTTCAAGCAAGAAAGGAGCACACTATCAATTTATACAAAGTACAAGATGAGAGAAAATGGGATTAAATTTCAACAAAAGAGTGCTTAGGCAATGCATTATCATAATTAACATAGAAATAGGCTGCTGTCCCCAGGGTGTCTTCCAGCAGGCAGGAGCTCTCCCAATGCAAAAGGTAGAAAGGTTTGGAAGGAAGCAAACTTTTCTCAGTATCTCAGGAGTCCTTATCCTGGATTTGTTTTATGGAAAATGTGGTTTTCTTACTAATACATCACACATATGCATATATATGCACACATATGCATTAACTACAAGCACACAAACATAGGGACAAATATCTCCATGTATAAGCATACACACACATATACTCATGCACATATATATGTACCATATAAAAGCATACATAAATATACATGATTACACATATATATTTAATACACAAATATGTATAAGCACACACACATACTCATATGTACCACATAAAAGCATACATAAATATACATAGTCACATGTATATTTAATACACAAATATGCATCACATAAGGACACACTTATAAACACATGCCCATATATAAACATATATTTACAAAGTTGTACACAAATACACATGTATGTAATGCATGAATATGTGCATCATATACAAACATTCACACATGTACATGCACAATATATGTCTATGTATAAGTATGCACACATACATACACATAGGTATTACACATAATCATATGCACATTCACATATATGTATCATATATGTCAAAATACATACCTGCAAGCAAACACACATACACACATGTCCATATGTAATCATGCCCATGTGTAACACACATGCACACATATATGAATTATATTTAAGCATATATACATGCTCATATATAAGTATACACATGAATACAAACAACACATACACTCCTATGTAAAATGCACACTTACATTATATAGAAGCATACAATTGCAAGTACATGCACATACATGCATGTGCATGCACACACACACACACAGTAACAAAAGTGTGGCATTCTAAAATTCAGAGGTCTGATCTTATGTTTTCGTAGATTAAAATCGGTACATTTGTCTCCTAGGAATGTTAGAAGCTACCCCCAATTCTCACCAGCATGACTGCCTTAGCATGCACTAAACAAGGACAACAATTCAAGTGCTAACACGGACAACTGGGAGTCGGGTGCAGGGAAGGTCCTTGGGGCCTCAAACCTACACAGAACTATAGGTAACCATGGAACTTTGAGAGCAGGAGAAATATCTTCCGCAGGGAAGAGTGAACCAGTTAGTTCTCTAATACCCAAATGGTTAGCCCTGAAACAGCCTTGAAAACATACATGTGAATAACATACATACTGAGGAGTTTGCATTTAGGTATGTATACATACATGCATGTAAGCAATAGTTAATGGTAAAATAAGTCATGAATTTGATAAAGAGCAAGAAGAGGAGCATGGGAAGGTTTGGAGGGAGGAAATGATGTACCGAGCTGTCCCAGCTTCCAGAGGCTTCCATACTCCTCAGCTCGTGTCTCTTCTCTCCTGCTCACAGTCAACAAGGAGAGGCCTTAGTCTTGATTCTCTCCCACTCTAAGGGCTCCTGTGATGAGCCTGAGCATGCGTGGATCCTCTAGAGAAGTCCCAGCTCATGTCCTTAGCCTAAGTCATCAGCAAAGGCCCCTTTGTTGTATAATCTGATGTATTTATGGGGTCTTGGAACTAGGGTCTGGGCATCTTCAAGTGGGCATTATTTATTAGCCACAGCCTTCATACATTCTATCCTAATCATATTCTTAGATCAATTTATTTAGTCGTCATTAATGAATGCTTCATTAGAAATAACGAATGGAGAGGTAGATAACACATAACCACAGTTACGTAGTGTTCCTTAGTGTAAAAACCAGGATCATGTTTACAGATAAATGGTGAGTTCTTGGTTGCTGTCAGTATACTTGGGGCTCTCTCTCTCTCTCTCTCTCTCTCTCTCTCTCTCTCGAGAGCATGGCTTTTGTTTATGTGTTTCCAGTACAAAACCCTCCTTTTAGGACAGGGTAAGGGTTCAAAAAGTATTGTCAGATTCATACATTGTAAAAGATCTCATCATCCACTTCATCTTCATGCCAGTGGTATTTTAGGTGTCCGGTAAACACAAATAAATAGCTCAGGTTTTCATGGGACACTTAGCATTCTAGGGAGGTGAACTGTATTTTATATGGCTGAATACCTGAATGAAAGAAGCGGGATAAACACGTTACCAGGGATTCTGAGTATCTTGACAGGGTGCTTGAATCTTTCTTAATAGACAATCAGCAGCCAGTAAAAGGTCTTAGGCACAAGTGAATTGTTAATATTTAGCTGTTAAGATGATTTTTATTTTGTATTTTTTATTTTGTTTGTAATTGTGTGTGTTTGCTTGTCTGTCTGTCTGTCTGTCTGTCTGCCATCCGTGTGCCAGTGCCTGCAGAGGACAGAAGAAGGTGCTGGGTTCAGTGGAGATGGGCTTATAGATGGTTTTCTGTCACTCAGTGTAGATGCTCAGAACTGAGCTGAAGAACAGGAAGCTCTCTTGACCACTGTGCCCTCTCTCTAGCCCCCAGTTTAAATTTCAAAAGCACTTGATAGCAGAGAGGATGGATTCAGTTAAAGTCCTGAGAGATGTTTCTAAGACTGAAGTCTGGGGCCAGGAAATAGAGACTTTGGTTTGGTATGTCAGAGGTGATTGCAGGAATCATCTATACACAGTCTACCTGGCTAAAGTGATGGTGGCTCTCTTTAAATTAATCACTTGCTTCATGAGAAAACATGGGTACCCATGATGTGTACATGTAGCGCTGATGTGCTTGTGTTCCTGTGCTTGTGTGTTTCTGTGCTGTGTCTGTGTGTTTCCGTGTGCGGGTGTGAGCGTGGGTACCTGCTGGCAGCACCAATGCATGGCAGTCAAAGAAACGCCTCGATTGTTTGAGGCAGGCTCTCCGGTATTCACTGCTGAGTAAGCCAGGCTAGATGGTCTTCAAGCTTTCGGTGGTTCTCCCGTTTCCTGGTTTCCCTTTCTCCCTAGACACGCTGGGACTGCAGAAACGTGCTCCTACGGCTGGCTTTACATGATCTCTGGGAATCTGGATTCCATCCTCATGCTTGCATAGCAAGCGCTTTCTCCATTCTCCGCTCGCCCAAGCCCAAGAAACAGTTTTTCCTATGAACATTTTCAAACATGCGCACAGACCCCTCAAAGTGTTGTTCCACGTCTCTAAGCAATACCATTACCAGCAAAGGACTGTGTGTCCAACATGCAGTCTCTTTCAGCCTATACTCAGGAACCTAGACAGTTCTTCTTTTGGAAAGCATAGCCTTTGTGTGAAGAGACGTCAGAACCAAAGCTTGACATGGGGGATTTAGCAGCTGAGATGCAACCAGGAGAGAATCAGAGGTGACCTACATAAAGAAACTTAGCGCAAATGATTCCTCCTTTGGGGAATCTGCTTTTGTTCTTTCTTGTTCCAGCTGGGGAAGGGGGGGGGGAATCTTATCTATAAAAATGCTGAGAAAGAAACTGAGATGGAGAATCGCTTGGAGGTACATTTGCATTGTGTGTGAGGGGATTTCTAATAAGTGCTGGCATTTCTACATTCTCTGTGGGCAGAGAATTCTCTCCTCTTTGTTTGTTTTGTTGTGGGGAAAGGAGTCTGGCTTTATAGCCCTGGATGACCTCAAAGTGCCTGCAGTGCTCCTTTCTCGGCCTCCCAGACACTAAGATGACAGTGCGCACCACCAAGCCTGAGTATGATGCTTTCTTTCTTGGATGGACTTGCCACCCTGGCCCTTTGGTGGCTTACAGGTGGGATGCCTGTGATCTACAGAAGGCTCCAGAAATTCTGCTGGGGTCTGCCAAGGGCTCAAAAATGTTGTCACACTTAACATGGAAAGATCGTTTGAACCATAGAGAGGAAGGATTCAGTAACCCTTTTTATTT
>LOEQ01001608.1:61202-86796 GCA_001685075.1 Bramus lutescens
AAGTTTCCTCATTTCCTCCTCAGTGATGTCAGGAGGAAGATTGCCCACAAAGAGGCGGCTTCGTTGGGTGAAAGTCTTCTCTCCTGGTTTCCTAAAGTTCTTCAGGTCAATGGTTAAACCTTCATTCTGGCTGCTGGCCTGCTGTCCATTTGCAGGTATTGGTGGGGGTGGTTGCTGCTACTGCTGCTGCTGCTGGTGATGTTGATGGTGCTTCCTTGGAGTATGGTTCTGCTTCTCCAAGTTAAAGGTTTTATTGCTCTGCATGCTTGCACCCTTGACTTTGATTTGTGCTCAGCAAAGTGTCTGTCTTCCGATCCTCTCTAACCCCGACTTCCTCTGCCCACGGTTCTTTGTTCAGAGTAACGGCGACGCTGCATGGCCTCCACCGTCCTGAGAACTCTTCCCTTTTTTTTGTTGGATTTTAAGACAGGGTTTCTCCGTGAAACAGCCCTGGCTATCCTGAAACTCACTTTGTAGACCAGGCTAGCCTAGAACTCACAGAGTTCTGCCTCCCCACTGTTAGGATTAAAGGCATGCTCACCACTGCCTGGATAACATTCATTTTCTTAATCGCTCTCTTTATCCCACTTCTCTGTATTCCCAGAGAGCTGCTCACCTTACGCTAAGTTAGTGCTCTGCTTAGTAGCCAGACTCCTGCTGTCAACAGAAAGCGGGCATGTCTCTGATGAGCTGGTTAGAGACAGTAGCAGATGGCATGAGCAGTGGAGAGATCTGCTCATGAAAGGCAAGTGACACCATGTCACATGTGATGAGATACCATTGATGTCAGGCAGTATTGACACGATACATTAGGAGAGGCCCAGTGTCACCTGTGAACCAACTGTTGATTGTACCTTGACTGGATCGCAAAGAGACAACCATGCAAATACATGCTGTGGATATTTAAATCATCTGCTAAAGTGTCCACGTCGCAGGTTGAAACATGTTTAAAAGTCTCAAAATCATGAAACTTTAAAGAATTTATTTTAGACTGGAAATACTCACAACATGAAAACCACCAACCTGAATGCTGGATTTCTGTCCTTGTTGTCTTGATGCTTTAAGGGGCACTGGAAATGTCACTGAGGGACTATCCTGAACATTTAAATGAAGACTATACATTAGATAATTATATAACATTATTATCAATATTTGGGGGGAATGGTTCTGCAAGAAAATATAGTTGTTCACAGAAAAGATGTCATGAACCACAAAGAAGGCACCGACCAAGTGTACCTCCTCTTTTTCAATGTTTCAGCAAAAAAGTTTTTGCATATAATCAAAAATTTTATTTAGTGGATTTATATAAAGAGAAATGTATCTATTTTAGTTGCATCCATGCAAGCATGCCAAGAAAATTGTTTCAAAATAAACTATTATTATATCAAGAATATTATTTTTATAATTATTCATGACATTGTCTCTGGGTAACCAGAGAAAGCCATGGAATAAAAGTAATGATGACATTATATGTAATACGAAATGATGTAAATATAATAATTTGAATAAAAGATAGTGTTGTTGAGTCTGATAGTGTTGATTGTCAACCTAATGGAATCTGGAATGCCTGGAAGACAGGCCACCATGTACACCTCTGAAGGACTCTGGGAATGCCTATCCTATGAAGGATTAAGACCTATCCTAGCCAGGCATGGTGGTCCATGCCTTTATTCCCAGCTCTCAGGAGGCAGAGGAAGGTAGATTTCTGAGTTCAAGGCCAGTCTGATCTACAGAGCAGTCTGTTCTACAGCTAGGACTACACAGAGAAACCCTGTTTCCAAAAACCAAAAATAAAAGATTGGCCTTAAAGGAAGGCAGCACCATTCCTTGGCCTGGGGTCCTGGGCTGCACAAAAGGCAGCAAGTGATTTGAATAGTAGCCACCATTAACCATTTGTACTTCTACCCTCTCAAATATCAGATATGAAAGGAAATACATGGCAGGAAGCATCATAAGTAACAGACATGACAAGGGAAAAGTTTTGCCCACAGATGGACTTGTTTTCTCTTGAGGTCAGGCAATGCAGAATAGACACAAATTCTCCCTCAGGTTGGCTTGGGCCCGCTCAGCCAAAGAGGCATGCAACAGAGGAGATGCCTTCAAAGGGAACATTAATGTGTATTTTATAGGTAATGGGTCAGACACATCCATCATGGGAGAAATGTAGTACAAAATAGTGAATCAAGTATTTATGCATTCCATTGAAGCTGCACGTATATTCTGGAGGGAGAAGCCCTAGAGAGATAGGTCTTCCCCTTTGTTCTGAATCCGTTTTTCCGATTGTTCCGACACAGCTGTGGGCTTCTCAGTCCTTCTGAATTTGATTAGATCAGAAAGCAGAGACTGGCCTGCCCTGCATGCCCAATGACACCCAGTAACAGAGTGGTTATTCCAGGCATGGAGACTCTCTATCCTAATGGGTTTTGGTGTCGTGCATGCCTCTGAGTGATTCCCTTAAATGGTAGAGTGGCTGCATTTGTATGCCCTTTGTGTCCCAAAGAGTGTGGCACAGTACACTCGCACGGAGCCAGCTGATTAAATTAGAAGGCAGCTATAGGACTTATGGAGGATAGCTATAGTTCTGTTCTTGTGGTGCTCAGTGACAGCCGAGTTGGAGCCTGGCGTTTCTTTTTTATGGTTGGAATTTTATGAGACAGGGTTTCATGTAGTTCATGTTTGCCTGGAACTCCCCACATAGGAGAGGATGACATTGAACTCTTGGCCTTCCTGCCTCCAGCTCCCATGTCACCACACCCAGCTCTGGTTTATTTGTTTGAATAGAACAGAGAACTTTAAGGAAATAGAGATTGGCTATTGAGGATTGCTTTTTACTTGTTGCACACAGAATAGCCAAGTCTAATCCCAGATTTTTTTAAGTGACAAAACATAATAATAATAATAATAATAATAATAATAATAATGAATAATTTTTGATGAAACAGGAGAGATGACTCCAAGGTTAATAGAACTGGCTACTCTTCCAGAGGATCCTGGTTCCAGGGTATGTGAAGCCCTCCTTTGATAGCATCAGGCACACATGTGGTACATGCAGGCAAATACTCAAACACATACAATTAAATAAAACGGCAAAATACTGATAACAGGGCCTGAGAGATGGCTAAGTTGGTAAGTGCCTAGTATACAAGCATGGCGACCAGAGTTCAATCCCCAGCATCCTTGTAGAAAGTTAGGCATGGATTCTCTCTGGTAAACCCAGTGTTGTGAAGGGAAAGTCAGGCAGATCCCTGGGACTTGCTGGCCAACCAACCTAATGTGTAGGCATCATGTCCCAGGGAGAGACTATGTCTCAAAAAAAAATGTGGTTGGTTCCTGAGAAATGCTACCCAAAGCAGACCTCTTGCCTCTACACACAGGCATGCCCATATCATTGTGCACACGTGACTATCTGCACACATAGGAATATGCACATATCTGGATAATTCATCCTAGCTCTGAGGAGTGGGGAGTTTATGGCTGGGAGTCAATGAATGCACTCACTCTAGATTGAAATCTTCCCACAACACACACACACACACAAACACACACATACGCACACATATACACACATACACACACATGCACACACATACACAATATACACACATACACATACACACATACACAATATGCACGCATACACACATACACATACACAATATGCACGCATATACACATACTTACACACATACACAATACACACATACACAAACACACACACACACACACACACACACACACACCCTGGGTGGCTTAGTCAGTTTTTCCTTTCTGAGGGGAGGAATCTCAAGTGGGCTCTAGGCAACCCATTTAGAGCATTTTCTTCAATAATGATTTATTGTGGGTAGTACCATCCCTGGCCGGTGGTCCTCAGTTCTATAAGAAAAAAGGCAGAGAAACATATGAGGAGCAATCCAGTAAGCAGCTCCCCTCCATGGCCTCTGCATCCGCTCCTGCCTCCAGGTTCCCGTCCTGTTTGAGCTCCTGCCCTGACCTCCTTCAGGCATGAACTGAAGCATACAGTGGCATACGTGAGATAAACACTTGCCTTTCCAGGTTACCCTCTGTCACGGTATTTCGTCACAGCAATAGAAACCCTAAGATAGACCACAATAATTTCAAGGTCATTATTATCTGATGATTTAGGTCTATACGTTCCTAAGGTTGGAAAGGTTCACTCAGACTAGCAGAAACTAACTTGAAGATGCATGTCTAGCCTCTTTGTCTCTGTTAACTTGGTTAAGCTTTAGTTATTTGAGTAAACTGAGTCATACCGGAAAGTGTAATAGTCTGTAAAGATATACCATGAAAGGATCAGGAAAAGAGAGTTCCCAGTCTCTCTGTGGAATGTATTTATGCTTTAAAGTTTTATTTTAATGCGAAAAAGTCGTCAATGAAATCTTCCTTAACCATACTATGGAATGGTTGTTGGCAGTTTCTTTTTTTTTTAATCTTTTTTTTTTTCCAGACAAGGTTTCTCTGTATAGTGCTGGCTGTCCTGGAACAAACTTTGTAGACCAGGCTGGCCTCAAACTCAGAGATCCCCTGCCTCTGTCTCCCAATCGATGATATTAAAGGTGTGCAGCACCACGCCTGGCCTGTGTAGGCAGTTTCCTTTCTGTATCCCCCTTGCAAACATATGGTGTTGAATACTTGGGAGGGGCACGAATGGACCCCTTTCCAGGAGGCCTGGCCTCTCCTAACTGAACCAAGCTGCTGATCTGGCTCTCTTAAGGTATGAATCATTCGCTTTTGCTGGCTTCTGCCATATTCGACTCCAAATTTTAGAGTCTGCTTCTTCAGCAGCTCCTCTTCCATGGAGAACCTGATGACAGTTGTATTTATCAAACAAGGAAAGAACCTGCCCTCAGGGATAGGCAGTCAGTAGGAAAGCATAAGCTGTTGACTGACAGGAGTCCTTAGCAATTAGCAGAACCAAAATTGTGTGAGGATGACGAGCTGACCCTTCCTATGACATAAGCTGACACTAGCTGTGCATCCTAAGCTCAGACAGCAGGGGTCTTGGGCAAGATCATGATTTCTGGGGGCTTTAGTGGCAGCGAGGGAGGGGGACACCCATGGCATCTTTTCAGAAACTGGCAAGGAGCCAGTCATGTTCGCCAGTGATGTCACTGCACACAGTCGCTCTGGCTGTGCCCACAGCCATGTGACCGGTGGCCAGCTGTCCCTCAGGAGAAGTTCCCTTTGAAAGAGACCGCCTGTGGTAGCTTTTGTATTCAGATGGACTCAAAACAACCTAAGAACAAATCCATCTGGGAAGGAAGAGCTAGGGCATCTGTAAGCTGCGCCTTTATATTAGTGAGCTAAGACCAAAACCTGTATCTACTCTCTTAAGTTGTAGTTAGAGTCCGTAAACCAGCAGTTGAAAAGTAATTAATAGAGTGTCTTTGGATGTGCATGTGTGCTGGTCAGAAGAGATGCTGGGTGTCTCTGACCATTGCTCCCCACAATTTTTTTGTTTATGTGTGTGTATGTGAGTGTGTATGTCTGTGTGGTACAGTGTATGTGCATGTGTGTGTGTGTTTGTGAATGATTGTGTGTGAGTGTGCATGTGAGTATCTGTGAGTGTATGTGTGTTTGTGTGAGTATGCATGGGTCTGTTTGTATGAGTGTGTATGTGTGTGCATGAGTATATGTGTTAGTGAGTGTGTCAGAGTGAATTTGTATGTTTATGTGAGTGTGTGTGAGAGAAAGAGTGTGTGGTTCAGTGTTTGGGTGTGAGTGTGTATGTATGTGTGTTTGTGTGGATGTGTGAGTATGTGTTTAAGAGGGAGTGTGTGTGTCTACGTGGTTCAATGCATGTATGTATATTTGTATGAATGTATATGTGTGTACATGAGTGTGTGTATGTGTGTATGAGTTTCTGTTTGATTGTGTGTGTGACTGTGCATAAGTGTGTGTATGAAAGAGTGAGTGAGTGTGTGTGTGTGTGTGCATGTCGGCATAGGAAGTCAGAGGAGAAATTGCTGGCATCAGTTGCGTTCCCCCAACCCCATGTTGGTTCCAAAGACTGAACTCAGGTCATTAGACTTTGCAGCAAGTGACTTGGCTCCCTGAGTTGTTCTTCATTGGCCCCTTCTCAGTCTTATTGGGAATCGGGTCTCTTCCTGAACCTGGAACTTGTAGTTTAGGTTAGACTGGCTGACTAGTGGGGCTGCAGGATGTAACTAGTGCCCGGATCACATATGTGGATTGCTGGGCCAGTCTGACACAGTGCTGGAGATCTATACCCTGCCCCTCAGCCATCTCCTCATCCCTTGATATTCTATTCGATTATATCCGTATTGTACTGTAAAAAGAATTATTTAGCAGCTGGTAAATAGCATAGGTTTTACTCTTTACAGAAAAGACATGGTGGTTCCCTGTTGATTGTCTTAAACTTCATTGCTGGAAACTGTGAATTATCCTTTTTTCCAAGGGAAATATAGACATGACATTACTGTTGTAGGTATCTTGCTATATCTCATCATAAGGGGTCCTTTCTTTTTCTTCTTTCAATTGCTATGTGTTTATAGGAATTATGGCTCAAATCAGGAACTAAGGTGTACGTATATAATTCTAAGCTGATATAACTATGGCAAAGTTGAGGGGGGCATTTTGGGGAACGATTCCTCAGCTAGTGGTATATCGAGGGAAGACATCCTCTGACAAGTGTTGATTCTGAGAATTTGACACTGAATTTCCTTTATAGCTCTGGAAAAAAAAAACCCTTCAATTTAGAATGAAAGATAACGACTTAGAAAACACACTATTTTCCTCCCCTGTGGATGTTCACAAGAGATGACACCTTGAACAAGTTTTCCAGCGTAGGAAGGTATCCTGGCTGAGCAAGGTGATGTGTGAGTCCTTTTCACGTATCACAGGTACAATCAGACAGCCACGAGAGTGCCGGAGTGTAGATAGCAGCTGCTAAGCTCATCTGTGAAAATCTGACAGAGCTTCTCTCTTTAGTTTTTTAACATAAAGAAAGGTTGTTTCAGGTAAGTGATATGTCTAAAACGCTTTTAAAAATGGTGTGACTTCAGGGGCTGGTGAGATGGCTCAGTAAGTAAAGTGCTTGTCACACAAACATGAGGATCTGAGTTCAAATCACAGAACCCATATCAGTACTGGGTGTAGTAGCAGGCAAATGTGATCCCAGGGTTCTCAGTGAAAGCCAGGAGATGGAAGCAGTGCAGTCTTTGGAAGCTCACAGGCCGGCTAGCCTTGTACAGTGACAAAGAACAGGCCACACCTCAGGAGATGTGGAAAGCAAGGGCTCAAACCTGAGGTCTGACCTCCATGCCACAAACATGTTCTCACACACGTGTGTGCAGGCACATAAGCACACAGAAAAGCTACTTCTGCATTCGGGAATCGTTAAGAGTGAGTTTAAAACAAGCACTGAGTATCTTCCAGGGCTGAATTCGAAAGGACCCAGAAGAGGAGGGATGACTTGCGCTGGATTCGGCTTCCACAGCCACGCTCTGGAGATTTGGTTTGGAGAAGTGAGCAGATACAGGGGAGAGACAACGCATGCATCATTTCCTCCATTTGCAATATTGGATTGGGTCCGTTGTAAACTGTGCTAATTTATTTTTCATTGAACTGTGGAGATTAATTAATCCTTTGTTTTGCCGGATTAATGAGAAATCAATATGCCAAAGGGAGAAAAGAGAGAGTGATTTCTACTCAAGGAACAAAGCGCCCAGGTAGCCGAGCCGTTTTATCTCTCGTGTTTACAAAGCTTGTCACATCCCAGATATAATGTATGCCATTCAGAGAGCTTTCCTGCCTTGTCTTTTTTCAACATTTTTAACAACAGTACCCTCAGCTGGTGTATTTCAGGAGACTGCAGACCACTGCAACAAGGCAGTAAACTCAGCAAAGCAAGGGAAGTGGCTCTTGGTGGCTTCTACTTCCACCTCGAATTTCAGTCTGTTTGCACAGTTGTTTACCCCTCACAGGACAAGGCAGTCAGCTCCACAACAATGGAAGTAAACTTGGCCACTGACTTTTTAAATTCATGTCATTTTGTAAATATATGTGTGTATATGTATGTGTGTGTGTATGTGTATATGTGTATGTGTAGTAGGGAGGCCACTTCTTTGTTCCCAGCTGCTCAGCCCTGAAATAATCACACAGAAACCATATTATTTGCAAAACTGTTTGATCAATAGCTTAAGCATATTTCTGACTAACTCATATCTTAAATTAACCCATCTCCATTAATCTGTGTATCTCCTTGAAGCTGTGGCTTACCGGGTAAAGTTCCAATGTTTGTCTCTGGTGGAGTCTCCTGACTCCGCCTCCTTTCTCTCAGCATTCTGTTTAGTTTTCCCCACCTAGCTCTGCTCTAACCTATCACAGACCCAAAACAGTTTCCTTATTAACCAATGGTATTCACAGCATACAGAGGGGAATCCCACATCATGTACGTTTGTGTGTATATGTGTGTGCATGCATGTATGTGTATGTGTGTGTATGTGTGTATGTTTATGTGTGTGTATGTGTCTGTGTGAATGTGTATACAACACACATATAAAATGAACACCAGTTTTCTTCACTGCTTATCATATTCTCTCTCCCATCTCTTTTCTTCCCACAAGTCCCTTTGCTTGGTTAGGGGATTGTGCTAGAACATGATCTACTTGCTAAAGGCTGCACCACCAAAGGAAATGACACCCCAACCCCAGGAGCCATCAACTGTCAATATTCCTTCAGTGATGAGTAGGGCCTCATGATCTCTCCCAACCACAATGGAATGCTAGGAGCCCAGTCTCCTGCAGGTCTTATGTGGGTAACCACAGCTATAGTGAGTTCACAAGTACAGTGGCCACGTCATGTCCAGAGGTCATATTTTCACAGTCTTTCTCCTCTGACTCCTACATCCTTTCTGCCCTGCTTTTCTTTGATGTACCTTCAGCCTTGGGTGTGGGGTACTGGAGATGTCCAGTTTACAGATGAGTGTTCTGCAGCTTGACCACTTATTCCTGCCACCAAGTCATTTGCAATGCAGTAACTCACCTGACCTTTAGTCTCTACAGTGTTGTTTTGGGCTGTGTGATGCTGTCTCATTATTTCCTTACCTGCTTCCTTCCCACCCCACACCCACATCTACTCCCATATGTGGGAGTGGGGGTTGTTTTTTCAGGTTTGTCACGAGGCTGACAGTGAACCTCCTATGTCACAGCCAAGCAGTAAATACTTGCTCACTGAGTGAATAAGTTTTCAGTGAACTGGACTTGAGCTAAAGCAGCTTTTCTGACACACAGAGAGGGATAGGAGTTATTGGTAGAGAGAATTCCGAGCTCCTTCTGGACCAAACCTAAGTGAAATAACTGAGAATTGTTGTTTCATCTTCAGCACAGTGGATACACAGTGAATACACTGCTATTAGCCAGCAATTGCTGCTCGGCAGTTACGGGCCTGCCTCTCTGCTAGCAGACAGACTCTCAGGCTACAGCTTTGGGGGAATTTGGCTCATGCAGGCACTGACTCTGTCTCTGTTGCTAAAGGTAGCTTTAACTAAATATCCATTCTTCTGTTTATAAATAAAACTTCGGAGATTTAAAGTCTGGTGTGAAAACCTGCTAGCTCAGAGAGATTGATTAGCACGTAGCTAAGCTTCTCTCCTTCCTGGTGTCTCCCCCAAAGCCCATCCTTCCTCTCCACAAAAACTGAAAAAAAAAATCGCGCCACTCAAAGTCCCTCCCTGCTACTCCTGATGTGTCTTTCTACCTCTCTCAGATGTCCTCTGAAGCTCTATGATTACTTTCTGTCAACTAGTTGCTAACTCAGCCTCCTGACCCAAGGTTAATTTTATTTAATTAATACAAATGAAAACTCTGGGTACACAGTGTGACCGAATATCCCCCCAACAGAGAATATCACAGGAGGCTAGGTGCCAAGACCATGGCCACACATTTCCCTGGATCCGCAGCCATCCTGCTGAAAGCTCTGTGGGGGCCCTGGATCCTTCTTTGCTGGTGTAGTCTAAGAACGTTGGTGTACAGTCCAGTGCAGGACAGCATGTGTGAGCAGTGTGCGCAGTGTGCACAGTATGACCAGTGTGAGCAGGATGTGTAGCAGACATACCTGGAGGAGGAACGGTCCTCACAAGTGAGAAAAACTGTGTTGCTTTGAAAGAGAATGACTCCTATAGATTTAGATAATTGAATGCTTAGTCCCTAATTAGTGAAACTGTCTTTGGAAGGATGAGGAGGTGTAGCCTTGTTGGAGGGTATCACCGGGGATGGGCTTTCAGATTTCAAAGCCTCACTCTCCCTCTGCCTCCAGCTTGTAGGTCAGATGTAAGGTCTCAGCTCCTGCTCCAGCACCATGTCTGACTGTTGTCATGCTCCCCACCACGTTGGTCATGGATCAACCTCTGGTACTGCAAGCAAGCACCCATGCAGGAGACCTAATCTGTGCAGGGTTCAATGTTAGTGTCATAGGAAATCATCTTTATTGCTGCATATTATTGTAGTTAAGATATATCATCCCATAGCATCAGAACCATCAAATGATTCTGTCCATCAAATTCATGGCCTATCAATCATTGTATTAATTATTTTTCTCATCATTGTGACAAAATGTCTGATGGAAGTACTCTAAGGAAAAGCAGGTTTATTTTGCTCATGGTCCATCACGGCAGAAGGTCAAGGCAGCAGGTGTGTGAGGTGGCTGTTCATATCACATCAACACTCAGAAAGCAGAGAGAGGTGAATGTTCACCTTCTCCTTTTTAATCAACCCTAGATCCCAGCTCATGGGACACCCACATTCAGAGTAGATTTCCCCTCCCCAGGTAAACCTTCCTAGACATATGATCTATCTCCAAAATGACTTCAAATCATATCAAGTTGACAAGATTGTCACAGTCATGAAATTGAAGTCTTTGAATAAAATTGAGAATGTTCTCTTCATTTGCCTAAATTTCAGGCCACTCCACTTCAGAATTAGATCAAATTCTGTCTAAGATTTTGTCGCATTGCTTTTTTTTAAGATTTTTTTATTTTGTATTTGCATGCAAATATGTGTGGACATGCATGGGTGCAGTGACTTTTGGAGTCCAGAACAGGGAGCTGGGTCTCTTGGAGCTTGAGTTATAGGCAATCAAAAGCTGCCTGACTTGGGTGCTGGGAACTAAACTCAGATCCTCTGCAAAAGCAGTGTCTTAGGGTTTCTATTGCTATGAAGAAACACCATGATCATAGCATATAAAGGAAAACATTTAATTGGGACTGGCTTATGGTTTCAGAGGTTTTTGTTCATTATTGTCATTGTGGGGAGCACGGCAATTTGCAGGCAGACATGGTGCTGGAGAAGATGAGAGTTCTACATCTTGATCCACAGGAATCAGGAAGTAAACAGTAACACTCTGTGTGGCTTGAGCATAGGTGACTTCAAAGCCCACCCCCACAGTGACACACTTCTTCCAACAGGGCCACACCTCTTTGTAGTGCTACTTACTTTGGGGTTATTTTCTTCCAAACCACAACAAGCAGTATACACTCTTAATGCATAAGCTCTCTCCAGCCCTAGACATTGCTACCTTTATTTGTTTACATCAGAGTATGTTGAGTCCTGTGGTGGTAGGCAATGGCAGCTATCCCTGTTCCAAAGTCGTCAAAGTAATTTATTAGAAGATATGGAATAGAAAACACACTCTCTTCCAGAAAAGCTCAGCTTGAGAGATTAAGGCATAGGAGCTGTGGAGGAGTCTCTTTGGGGACCTAACTGTGGTGAGTACTGAGAAACATTAACTGTTTTCCAATTTAAGATCAGTGAAGACACCAGTTTTCAGAAAACAAATCTGTTTGGTCTCCTTGAGTCAGAAGCAGGTGCCCAAATACAAGTGAGGAAGAAAACTGTAAAACCCATAGGGACCACCTCCAGGGGTGACACAGAGGGACCACCTCCAAGGTGGACACAGAGGGACCACCTCCAGGGGTGACACAGAAGGACCACCTCCAGGGGTGACACAGAGGGACCACCTCCAGGGGTGACACAGAGGGACCACCTCCAAGGTGGACACAGAGGGACCACCTCCAAGGGGGACACAGAGGGACTACCTCTAAGGGGGACACAAAGGGACCACTTCCAAGGGGGACACAGAGGGACCACTTTCAAGGGGGACACAGGTGCTGGCAAGCAGACCCACGAGTATCCGCTGTGGTAACTGCGCTGATCTTCTCTACTTTTCATATTTTGTTTTCAAAGCCACGTGTGGTAGTCACTTGCTGTAATCACATCCCCTTGAGCAATGATAAAAGAATAACCTCAGATTAAATCTCAATGTTGATTAAAGGACAATGCAGCCAGTATTGTAAAAAGGAATTTTAATTGATAGTGACAAGGTAAGAAAGTAGAAGGAAATTAATATTTGGAGAGAGCCAAGTACTATGCTAATTACACAAGACTCTTGTTTAATATTCATGACCCATATAATACTGGATCAGGCAATAGCGTATGTATGTGCATGGAAGGGTGTGTGCAGGCCAGGGGATAACCTTGGGTGTCATTCCTCAGGGGCCATATGCAATTTGTTTTAGAGACAAGTTCTCTAGCAGGCCTAGAACTCACTTTGTAAACTATGCTGGCTGGCTAGTGAGCCCCAAGGAACCACCCATCTTTGTCCTTCCAGAACTGGAATTCGAATGTGCCCTGCCACACCCATCCCCTACTTTACACAATTTCTGGAGGTCACATTCTGACTAGCACTTGACTAACTAAGCCAACTCATCAGATGTTCTTAAATTCACTGCACTGATAGGGGAATGGTCGTTTCTCTCAGAGTTGCATCTTTAGTAACTTCCAAATCTAATGATGTGGTTCAAGAGTTACATTACTGTCCCTCAGTTTCAAAGGATGTGTGATCAATCATTTATCTGCTGATGGGATGGTGATGTTGCTGTGATAATTGCTGCATGACTCTGTTGGTCCACTCTATTGTCTTGAGTCTTCATCAAATAGAAACATCACTGGATGCTGGTGTCTTTAGGATTATGGATATTGTTGGTGAATAGTTTCTTTTATTACTAAAAACTGGGCTTTCAATGGTTGTTTGAAACAAAGGTAGCCTTGTTCTTGAAAGCCCTTTTGCCTTGGGTCATGTTTCCTAGGAGCCTGTCCTGAGACAGGGATACAGATGCCTGCAATGTGTCAGTGTTTTACCATCAACACGGAAGGACAGTCCTTCAGAGTAGTGAGGGAAGGCAGAAGGGCAAGCAGCAAGATATACTCCATAGCAACAAGCACCCCAGTCTTGAGCCACAGGGGGCCAGAGCATGCTGTTGGGCCAGGTATTTCTGTCTAGGAATTGAAGAAGTGTGAGGTAAAACCCATCATCCAGAGGTGGGGCTGCTATGAGTCTTTGGCAAGTGACTCTTCCAGCAGCTGGCATGTGGGAAGACACACTCAAGAAAAGAAATATGGACCAATTGTGAACACATCTGCTTTTGAAATTCAAGGTTTGGATGTCTGCCAACTGTGTAGTACATGGGAGATCATATCCAACTCCCCTCCCCTCTATCCTTGCAAGAAAGGTATCTATTGCTCAGGAAATATCCCTGTATCTCCCAGGTGAGCCTGTTCATTCCTGCCAAGATGATACACATTTTTGGATATGGGAGAAAGTATGTAGTCATTGGCTGGATTTCGCCCTGCCTCAGTAATCATGATGATGCAGCGGCCATATCCTAGAAGACACTGGAGAAACAGCAGTGCATCCAGCTAGGTTTTCTCTGGTGATGAAGACCTCCAAGAGGAGAGAGTGAGATGGTACCCTTCCGACTTGTGTTCTTAGTTTGCCAATCCAACCTAAGCACTCCTACCTCACTTTTACAGCTCAGGCAGTATCTGTGTATGTCTCACATTTCCCTTTCTCTTGCCTGATCACCTTCAAATGAGCCTTGGAAATCCATATACTGTTGTTGGGGTTTCTGTCCTGCCCAGTTCCCTCAGTTGTTAGGTCCCAAAGAAATCACACAGAGGTCTACATTAGTTAGAAACTGATTGGCCCATTAGCTCAGGCTTCTTATTAATTCTTATAACTTATATTAACCCATTATTCTTGTCTATGTTAGCCACGTGGCTCGGTACCTTATTTGGTGAAGCAGTCACATCTTGCTTCTTCTGTAGCTGGGTCACAACTGCAGAAGGAACTTTCTTCTTCCCAGAATTCTCCGGTTCTCATTGACCCACCTCTATTTCCTGTCTGGTTGTCCCACCTATACTTCCCGCCTGTCTACTGGCCAATCAGCATTTATTTAAAATATAATTGACAGAATACAGAGCATTGTCCCACACCAGTATACTTTAGAGTTTGCATTGCTTGAGTCTTAGTAATGTTTCTATTGCTATGATAAAATACTGTGTCCAAGGCAACTTGTAGGCAGGAAGGTTTATTTTGGGCTTGTGGCTTCAGAAGGTTAAGAGGCCATCAATATCAAGTAGGATAAGCATGGCATCAAGCAGATATAGTGGATGGAGCTGGAAGCTGAGCGCCGAGGACTCTCATTTTGAACCATAAACGGGAAGTGGAGAGAGAAAATTAGGATTAGTGTATCATTTTTGAAGCCTCAAAGTCCCATTCCTAGTGATATAGTTCCTCCAGCAAGGCCACATCTCCTAAACCTACGCAAAGAGGGCTATCAACTGGGAAACCAAATGTTCAAATACCCAAGAATTTAGGGGACAGCTCATTGAAGTCACCACACCAAAGCATGGAGAGTTTAAGGCAAGGTAGGCAGTGTTTTCTACTTCCTCTTACCTAACAGTCAAGCAATGGTATTGGCTTTATTTTCACTAATTAAAATTTGGTGCTTTCACTAACAACAACTTCTCATTCCCTTGGTCATTACACCCTCATGTTTTCTACCTTGGGACGTTATAATATTGTAATTTCTTTCTGCTTATCTAAGCAAGGAGGTGATATCTGAGAAACCAAGGGATCCAAGTCCCTTTAATATAGGTAAAAGAGTTAAAGAGTCAGCTACACGTCGAGGGAATTTACAAAGCTGGGCGATTCAGAAATAGTCACTGGAATGGAGATAGGGATGGTCTTTGTTTTTTCAGAAGGATTCTGTCAGCAATAATACAGGGTCTGACTGACAGATGAGCCCATCACTTTGGAGAGACTGTATTCTTGTCTTTACATTCTCTGGCTTCTCCAAGTGTCATAATCTGCCTGTGTCTTTCATGTTGTAGAGACTCTTGCCTCTTACACAGTCTGGTTTCTCTATATATCTTAGTCTGCCTGTGTCCTGCTCACTTACTAAGTGTAAGTTGTGGAAGACTCTGGACTTACCTCTTCACACTTGTGCAGATTATCCATTGTAGATCCTTAGAGACCAGGCCTGCAGCATCTTGGGCTTTAGTAGTTCCCATTCCATCTCGGCATCTCTAATCTGGTCCTGATTCCTTGCAAGATCTGTTCTATTCTTGTATCTTATCCACAAACTATTTCTAGAATCCAGTCCTTTAAATCTTCATTCTATCTTGTCTTTTGACAAAAAATGCCATAGAGTTGTACTGTATAAGGTCTAAGATACTAAATGAAAATTTAAAAAAATTAAAAAAATTACATCAACTTTCTGGTTGTGATTTTTTTTGAGTTTCCATGATGTGATTGATCTCAGATTTTAGTTATGTGTATGTAGGACATCCCATAGTATCTCAGGAGATTGATCTATGACACCTCACCAAAACCAAAATCTATAGATGCTCAAGTCTTCATGACTGAGTACAAATCTTATATCCTCAATAAATGGTCTTCATGTATTCATGAATTAATGCCAATCTCTTCATGAATGAATGCTAATATCCCATGGTCAGTGAACTATCCAGTGAGGCCCTAGGCAGTGTTCCTCACACTCTAATGTATGTATGGATTAAGCATTCATAATTGTCTGTTCCTATGCTTGTCTTTTCTCTGAGCCCACCAGGGCACCCCTGTAGTCCCATAACTATATGTCCTGAAAGTTCAGTGGGTCAGTTTCTAGGTCATAATTGCTACCAAGCATTTGGAAACCAATAGAAACATGAAAAACATGTCTTGCTGAAGCTTAGGAAACCAATGTCAGATAGGATTGCCTGTCCTGGAAGCAAAATCTGAGAGAGCTGCTGCTAGGTAAGCAACTTGTTGAGGAGGGAGTCCTCTCATGAGAGAACAGTGTAATTCCACCAGAAACAGCAACTGTAATGGGAAGACATTGACCAGAGAAGGAGCCTCAGAAGTTGAGCTTCAGCCTGCTCCTGGACAGTGCTCTGGAGCATGGGTTTGCCTGCTACTAGGCAAAGTGACTTTGAAGTGTGTGTGTGCGTGTGTGTGTGTGTGTGTGTGTGTGTGTTTGTGTGCACATGCATGATGTGGGATTCCCCTCTATATGCTGTGAATACCATTGGTTAATTAAGAAGCTGTCTTGGGCCTGGCAGGGCAGAATAGAGGTAGGCAGGGAAAACTAAACTGAATGCTGGGAGAAAGAAGGCGGAGTCAGATAGAAGCCATGTAGCCACTGCCAGGGACAGATGTGTCAGAACCTTGAAAGTAAACCACGAGCCTCGTGGTAAAGTTTGAAATAATAGAAATGAGTTAATTCAAGATATAAGAGCTAGCCAATAAGAAGCTAGAGCTAATAGGCCAAGGAGTGATTTAATTAATATAGTTTCTGTGTGATTATTTCATGTCTGGGCAGCTGGGAACAAAAGAAGAGCTTCCTCCTACAACACATGCATACATGTAGGGGTATATGTGTAAATGTAGGTATGTGAGAGGTATATGTTTGTGTGTACGTATGGGATAGGTTGTGTATATGTATGTAGATATGTGTTTGTATGTGTATGTGTGTGTTTTGTAACATGTCTCATGTAGCCCAGGCTGACTTTGAATCCTGATCCTCTTGCCTCTACTTCTGAGCAATGGAATTAGCAGGCATGCATCACCATGCTCTGCAAGAAGTTTGGTTGTATATCTACTGTTTTGGGGCCATCCCAGAAAGTGGGTACACAGGCTTAGTAATGGGCACCCACTTGGCTGGGGAGATTATTGCCTGCAGCATGCACTTGACTAGACTATATGTGTAAAAGGAGGCAATGATGCTCCTTTGTTGAGACCTAACTGTCTGATGTGCCCAAGGTTAGGCTCTTCCATGGTCTTCCCAGTAGTTTTAATCCAGCTTTCAGCCAGAGTATAATGTTATCAAAGAAGCCTAATCAGTGACCCATGGAAACAATATCATTTTCTCTCCTAGGCAAGCTCACTGATGGAAGGATATGTGACTTTTTTTGTGTTCTCATAGGAAGGAAGGACATGCTTCTCATGTCTTATGTGATATGACAAATCAGCTGTCAGACATGTTCAGCTATAGGAAGGAGTGTGCATGAAATCTTGAAATTCATAAATATTGATAGAATAGAATCAGGATGTTTTAAGGCTATTAAAATTATATATAAATGTTTCATCTCTTTGAAATGTATTTTTAAAATGAGCTATTTAAGATGACTCTCACTTCAAAATAATGTATTTAAAGAATGTTTGCCTGCATGTATGTACATGTACCATATGAGCTCAAAGGCCAGGACAGGGAGCTATATCCCCTAGAAATGGCATTACAGATGGTTTTGAAAAACTGTGTGGGTGCTGGGAACTGATCCGAGGTCCTTTGAAAGAGCATCAAGTGCTCTTAACTGCTGAGCCATCTCTTTAGCTTCATAACAGCAACTTTGAAAAAGATATGCTCTCACTATATGTCCCAGACAAAACATGGACCTGCCAGCCTCTTGTCTGAGTCCTTGTTGTGCTGGGATTGCAGCGTGCTTCCATGCCCAGCTGCAGAGGTGTTTTCAAAGTCAATCGCAGTAAATAATCCCCATGCAAGATGAAGAAATGCTCTGAAACTTGCATTTAATTTAAGGCAGTTATATGAGGTTTTCATCAGTAATCACTATGTGTTTTATTTGAGAAAAGATTATTGATTGCATCTATCAGTATCATTATTTGCTACAATGGTGTATATATGTACACACACACACACACACACACACACAGAGAGAGAGAGAGAAACACTATATCCTTACTCTTATGTCCTTTAATTCGTCAGTATAAAATATAAAAGCAGAGCAGAGACTAGACAATCTCTTTTAAATGTCTAAGTAAATGGGGCCAACCACACATAACCTTGAAGGCCTCCTTTCTTCAGCCCTCATCCATTGCTTCCCTGACAGCTGTCAAATGACAAGAATTTAAAGTTAAATATGGGGTTAGGGAGATGGGTCATTGGGTGAAGTGTTTGCTATGCAGGCATGAGGAACCGAGTTTGAATCCCCAGCATTCACATAAAGCTAGATTTGGTAGCATGTGTCTGTATTCCTAGTATTCTGACATGAGAGCCCAGCTCACCTAGCGTATGTAGCAATGCTCACCCTAAGTACACACCTCACGCGAGGTAGAAGGCAAGGGCATCTAGCCTCGGTTTTCCTCTGACTTCCACATGCGTGCTGTAGCACACAGTCACCCCACTTAGACATGCACACATATAGCTGTAGCACACAGACACCCCACTTAGACATGCACACACATAGCTTTAAAATAATGATTGTTTTCCAAGCCAAGGGTGACACCATTCGTTCAATAAGATCAAGCTCTTGTGTTGATGCAATGACTCACTCTCTTAGAGATTAGCATTTTCCTAATTCTCTGTTATTACTGTGAATACCACAATGTGAATTATATTACTGCAAAAATTACAAATATTAACAGATGCAACATTCTTAATGAACACTCTCGGAGCAATAGCCAAGTGAAATGAAACAGCCATACTTTCTATGCTTTAGTTCTGTTACTTAATTGAAATATGAGATATTGTTTTATTTACTCTTTGTTAAAAAGTGCTTATTGCCCTAGCCTGCTAGTTACTAAAAATGATCTAAATTATACAAAGCTATCCTAAGAGGCCAGCACAAAAATGCTTGCCCCTGCATATAGCTTTGCTTGACTTGTCCAAGACATAATAACAGCAAGAGAAAAATCATTTTTGGACCATTATTAAGAATTAAAGAGAGGTCCCAAATCTCTCCTGACCAGACTTACTTTCTTCTCTGTAGCTCATGAGTTTTTCTGTGGTTTTTGAGTTGCTTATAAAAGAAGATATTGCTGTGTTGGGAATAAAAGTAAGACTCATGGAGAAAGCGAATCTCATCCATCGTTTTCCTCTTTGTTGGTCTGGCATTCTGAACCATTGATAATTTTATCAATTAACAGTTTTACAATGTTGCAGATTTCACGTGGTTAAGCCACCTGTGCTTAAAATCAGATCAATTCCAATTCCTTCACAGCTCTAGGCAGTGGTTTCCAGACCTGTAAGGGTAAGTTTTTAGAATGCTTGCCTCAAGCTGGGGTAGACGGTGGTAACCAGGGAAAAGTTTCCATCAGGCAGCCTTACCCTTAGACATAGGCTTCAATTGTTTTTCTCCTGTCAGAGAAACATCTCCAAAGAAAGCCTTTTAAGAGAATGTGCGAGCATCTCTCTGCTGGACCATTCTACTGGGCCCGTGATGGAATTGTATCACGGAAAAATGGAATAGCTTCAGATGCTGTGAAACTGGGTCACCTTCCCTCGCACCATCCTGATTGATCAGAAACGTCTCCGAAATCCGTGGGAGTGGGAATGACCCAGGGAAACACAGCGAGTTTAGAGCTGTTTTACCGCCGTTTGACCCAGCCATGGTTTAAACAGACTGCTTTCATCTTTCGTGTTTCTGTAGATTAAATACACAAGAAATTTAGTTTATTTTGCAGGCTAACAATTAAGAGCAATCAAAAGAACACTGCTGTTCCTCTCCTTGTTTAAATATATTTATGGATTTTTACAGAAATTAGAACATATAGATAATTTATAATTAAAATCATCTCTATTTCTACATTTTTGAATTAATTTTTCACTTGTTAGTACAGACTGTGTGTTAGGCAATATTTTTGGTTTTGCCATATGTGTGTGTTGTGCATGTATGCATTCCTGTTTGCAAGTATGTGGGCGCATGTGTATGGGCATGAGTGTCAAGGCCATGGGTTGAAGTCTGGTGTCTTTGATTGATGTCTGTTTCGTTTACAGAGATAGGATCTCCCACCAAACCAAGAACTTGTCTGTGTAGCTCATCTAGATAGCCAGCTTGCCCTGGGGATCCTGTCTCTGCTCCCCTAGTGCACGGAAGATGTGAACTCTTGTTGACACACTTATGCTGCAAACATCCACTAAGCCCTCTTCCCAGCCCTACTAAGCATTGCTTAGGAGATAAAATGATAGTAGAAAATACAACGGACTTTCCTGCCCCCCAGCCCCGAAGCTGGTGGTCTCATAAGAAGAACTAGATAATAACAGGAGCAACAACAACAGTAATAAAAGATAGAGGAGAGCTTGTGATGGTAATTCCAGAGCAATAAAAAGCAAGAGCATCATGGCACACACAGTATCAGGTTTGTTCCTCTGTTTGAGACTCTCACACCTGGCAGCTGTGCATGGTGGCTCTGGGAAGGTGAACCAGAGGCTGTTGGAGAGAAGAGAGGGAACACAGATGCTGAGGCATGGCTAGATGCCTGCAGACATTTGACGTGAAATCTTGACTCTGATGCTATGTCGTCGAACAGTGTGGATACTGAAGGAACAGGTAGCTCTGCAACGTGAAGAGCATGTTTGGCTGCAGGAAGGAGCTGCTGAGGCAGCTAGTGTGGTGAGCGAGAGGCCGTGGTGGGTGGCGTTGGGAGATGAGGGATGGAAAGCAGGAGAGAAGCTCACAAAGCAGCTTGGGGTGCATCCACGGTTGCGATTCATCGCTGGAGGGCTGCAGACAAGTGGGGCAGGACTAAATCCTCAGATGCACTCCCCATACCTGCGTAGAGAACGGACTTTGGGAGAGGGAGGGCTAGGCAGACATCCGTGTCAGAAGTCCTGCTCGCAGGGGAATGCAGAAGTCTGGCTGCATGGCACTGTGGATCAGACCAGAGTGGGGTAGCTGCTTAGTCTGGGGAGCTGGGTGCATTGGCAGTCCTCAGCTGCCACTGAAGGCCTGAAAGATTCCTGGAGAACCTTTGTTTTCCAGGATGAGTACAAGGTCAAAGATGCTGAGTTCTGGTGTCAGCAGGTACTGGGAATAGGCATGCTGTATTAGGGTTCTCTAGGAAGATAATCTGTGGAATACATTTATTTATATATAACTATAACTGTAACTGTAACAAACTAATTTGTATATATGTATATATATATATATATGAAGGAGAGAGAGAGGGAGAGAAAGAAAGTGAGAGAGGGAGAAGAGAAGGAGAGTGGGGGTATTTATTAGAATGGTTTACAGGTTGTATTTTGCCATTCAGAACTTCTTAGACTCCAAATGCTTTAGGGAATTAGTGCCTCTGCCCAGGGCTGTGAGAACAGAAAGAAGCAGCTCAAGAGAAAGAAGGTTTGTCTAGGATCCCGATTTGGTGGCACAGTCCATCAGTGTGGGGAAAGACGTGGCAGCTGCCTTGGCACTCAGCTGTGCAGCAGGAAGATGGGGCTGCCTGCTCACATCTAAGGAGATCAGGAAGCTGAGTAAGTCAGATGGCAGATTCAGCTGGCTTTCCCCTTTCTTCTTTTTCTTACTCAGTCTGGGATGTGAGGCAACTGGACCACCGGCATTTAGGGTAGATCTTAGCGTCTTCATTAGCCTTCTCTGAAAATAGCTGCCCAGAAACACCCAAGCATGTCCTCATCAGTGTACCAGGCCTTCCTTAATCTAATCACATTGATAGTGGGAATGCATTGCCACACTGAGTGTGGTGGGGATCCCAGGAGTCATGTGCCAGATCTGAGCTCTTCTCAGGCCTGGCCCCTTCTCCTATCCTCCTTACTCTCAAATGTTGGCCAGTCTTTTGCTAACACATTCTAGAAAAAGTCATTCTTCCTACTCTCTCGTGTTGCTTTATCTCCCAAGCAACGCCAGTGGCTTAGAAATGCACCCACTGCCCCATCCTCACACAGTGATTGTTCGAAGATTCCTCTACATTCTCTGTCTGTCTCTGTCTCTGTCTGGTTTTCTGAGACAGGGTTTCTCTGTGTAGCCCTGACTGTAGCCCTGACTGTAGCCCTGACTGTCCTGGAACTCACTCAGTAGACTGGGCTGGCCTCGAACTCACAAATCTGCCTGCCTCTGCCTTCCAAGGGCTGGGATTAAAGGCGTGCACCACCGCCATCCAGCCTCCATCTCTTTGGTATCTCAGATTAGTGCTCCTACACCTGTTTACACCTGTGTGTTGCTGCTTCCCTGTTTTACATAGGAATTGGTTTGTAATTTTCTGTTAGAGTTTACACTCATGTATCTGTTCACCATTTTGTCTGGACATCTCTGCTGTGTGTGGTGTATGTGTGTATTTGTGTGTGTTTGTGTGCATCTGCGTGTGTGTGCCTGTGTGTTTGTAGTGTGTGTGTATGTATCTGTGTTTGTGTGTGGTGTGTGATGTGTATATTTGCATGTGTGAAGTGTGGATATGTGTGTGTCAGTATGTATAGTATATCTTACTTAATTATACATCAAATTAAAATTCTAAGGCATACTAAATAGACTTAGGTTATTGTAAAATAATCATTATTTCCTTATGGTTTTGTGATACACTTTCATTAACTGTTTCAGACTTGCAATATTACTTTTAATCACAACTGAAACACATTTTATTAAGGAAAGCATTACAAGTTGTGTAATGTGTCTCACTCACTCACCACTTAAGACGGGGACTTGCCTTGGGCTTCTTAGCGGAAAGCCAGACACTGTTTAGTCTCCCCCACCCCCAGCCCAGCTCATCCTGGACAGCAGAGCTTTGCCTAGAGCAAAGGACAAGAGACACAGAAACTGACTTACTTGGCCTTGCTATGGGATGAGTGATGAGTACCCAGGCCAACCTGTGCACAGGAGCAGGCCCTACTTGACTTTGTTATCCGTGTTAGGCAAGAAGATGATGGTAGTCTTCATCTTCATTTTTCTGTTGCTAAGATATCTGCTTTTGAAAGGTTTTTTTTTTTGTGTTGCTATGATAGACTACCTTGACACAAACAAGCAAAGAAGGATTTATTTTGGCTTCCCATTTCAGAGAGTCCATCATGGCAACGAAGACACAGCACCACATGCTGGCTGGTCGCAATCCGTCCACACACAGGAAGAGAGAGGGAAGAGTATAGGAGCAGGCTGTGCCACATCAGGGCTCACCACTGGTGATGCATTTCCCCCAGATAGGCCCCACCATTTCTGTGCTCTCTTTTTAGCTTTATTTATTGCTTATTTACGATGTATGGGTGCTTTCCTTCGTGTGTGCTTGCACGCCATGTGCGTGCCTGGTGCTCACAGATGTCAGAAGAAGACGTCAGATCCCTTGGAGCTTCATGGATGATTACGATCTAGGTGCTGGGAATTGAACCCTGGTCTTTAAGAACAATAAGTGCTTTTAACCACTGAGCCATATCTTCACTTCAAAGGCCCCACTTTCTAAGTGATCCAGAACCTTCCAAAATGGCACCAAAAGCTTGGACCCTTGTGACAAACATGTGTGCCTGTTGAAAGTCATCCCATATCCAAACCATACCATTCACACATCAGCTTATTCTGTGGCTACCGTGGAATGCTTAAGTATCCAGCCCTGAGTCTGCTTGGAGGAGCCATAAACTGGCGAGATATAAACATTTGTATCCTGGAATTTAGCTGCTTAACAGAAAGACAATAAATAAAGCATAGCTTGCTTTGTGGGTACAGTGCCACATAAAGTAGGGTTAGAGGGTAAAGGGTAAACTTATTAAAATCCCTTTAATAAGGCTGCATATGACTAGAGACCTATGAGATATGAAGCCAGTCATGGAGGTAGCTAAAGAAAGCTTCTTCAGAAGAAGGAAGGACGGATGCTTCAAGATGAGCACATACTGGTCTGTGGGTGGGACAGTCTGTGTGACGGTAAGAAAATGATCAGGGGACAGTGGTTTGATGAAGCATGTGGCAGACCTCAGGGTCACACTGCTGTGACTTGGCCTAGCTCCGCAAGCGCTTTGCTCAGGTTGATTGCTTATACACTTACACTTTCCACAAATCTCTGTGAAATAGGAAAGTCCCTACAGAGACAGACGACAGGATGGTCACTACCTCTGTAATATTCATTTTCAGTGAATGTTTCAGTTTCGTGGGTGACCAGAAATAAAAGTTGGCTAAATAAAAGTATTTGGCTGATAAATGAAAAAAGGGAGAAATGGATCAGCAGTTAAAAGTAGATATTCCTCTTACAGAGGCCCTGAATTTAGTTCTCAGAACCCATATTGTTGGTTCACAACCACCTGTAGCTCCAGCTCTAAGGAACCCAATGTCATCTTCTGGCCTCCACAGGTTCCTGCACTCGTGTGCACCCCCCCATTTATACATGATTTTTTTTTAAAAAATCTTTTTTAAGAGGATAAGGGCAATGTCAGGGTAAAAGAAAATGGTAAAATAAGAGGGAGGGTCCATTTGGTATTGGTTTTGCAGTTTGTGATGGTTAATTTTAATTGTTAATTTGACACAATCTGGAATCCCCTGGGAAGTCTTGATGAGGGGTTGCTGAGATTGCTGGTGTGAGAGCATCTGTGGGATATAGTCTTGATTACTAGTTGTCATAGAAGTTTTAGCCCATTGTGGGCGGCACCATTCCCTAGACTAGAGATCCCGGGCCTTTATTTCCCATTTCACTAGGGGGCTCTGCAATTTTTCCATTCCTCAGCCTTATGCATCTGTTTTCTCTGAGCAGTGATCTTTCTCCCGGGCTTAGAACGTGCTGTATGAGATGAATTCAAAGTCAGTTATGAAAACCCTATCTGCTTCACCATTGAGTAACTTGGGAAACTATATGTGACCAATTTTGCTCATTGAAATATGAGGAGAGGAGGTCCGGGAAAAGGAATTTTGTATTGTAAAAGATGGAGGCAGGAGCTGGAGATATGGCTCAGTTCTTAGAAGCATATAGTGTTTCTGTAGACCCAAGTTAGATTTCTAGAGTCCTCATAGGGTACTTCATAAATACTTACAACTCCAGCCCCAGGATACACATATTTGACATGTATTGACACACATACACATAAATAAAAATAAAAAAAATCATCTTATAAAGCCAGGCTGATAAGGTAGATGTCTCCGGATATTGATAAATTAGGGAAGTGTGGCCAAGACTTCTGTAGCCACCTTATCATTATGAGGGCATATAATTACCCTTAAGACAGCTTTTCATGATTACATGGTTGGTTCTGACAATCCCCACTCAGAGCTACTGCTGTTTGATTTAGAAAGGAATGTCAGAATCCAAACCATCTACCTACCATATGTCATTTTTCTTACCTACCATCCATCTATCTGTTAATTGCCTACAATCCCTATCTGTCTGCAATCTATTATCTATGTATCTACTGTCTATAACTATCTTTTCATTTTATCTGACATCCATATTCTTCTGTTTGTTATCTATTTATCTACTATTTATCTACCATCTATCATCTGTATCTATTTAGTATCTATCTATCATCTATCTATCTATCTATAATCTATCTATCTATCTATCTATC
>LOEQ01001608.1:139394-180083 GCA_001685075.1 Bramus lutescens
CTATCTATCTATCTATCTATCTATCTATCTATCTATCTATAATCTATCCATCCAAATCTGTATATACACATATATTTAATAATGCATATGCATACACAAAATATAGTTTTAAGGAAATTATAAGACTGTAGATATGGTAACTCAGTAATTTTTTTTCATTGAATCCTTTACGTGTGTGTGGTACATGTGGTGTGTGCACCATGTTGTGCATGCTCAGAGGCCAGAGGAAGATGCTGGGTGTCCTGCTCTGTCATGCTCTATCTTATTACTTTGACACACTGTCTCTCACTAATCCTAAAACCAAGCTGATGGCAGTAACCCCAGTGAACCTCTTGTCTTCACCTCTCCCTCAGCACTGGAGATTCAGACATGTGCATGGATATGCCTGATTCTTCATATGGGTTCTGGGACCCAAACTCAGATCTTCATGCTTTGTAACAAAAGCTCTTACCCACTACTGAGCATCTCTCCATCCACATTTTTATTTCTCTGTCTGGGCATGTTCCCTTTACTGTATTCAATTCTGCTACATGGGATGGGAAAGCAGACAGAGATGATACTCAAACAGATGGGCACAATGATGCTCTGCTATACTTGTATTTACAGAAACAGTTGGCTAGCCTCCGGACTGGCTTTTGCAGATCCCTGTAGCTCTAGCTTCATCTAGCTACTGTGAGCTTTTCCAGTCTTTAATTCTAATCTACACACTTCTTGAAGATAAAGCTTGAATAGGTGGCTGTGTGGCTTTATACATAATTCTTATGTATCCAAGAGGTACCAGGCAAGTAAAATGCCCTAATATCATGATTACTAGAAATATTAGTGATTGTAATGTAAGCCGTGACTATTGGATTATTGACGTATCAAAGTAAGATTTGACTCAAACAAATTTGGTGTCTAATTTAGACTCACACTACCTCCTTGCTAATGGACTAGGTTTAGAGGATGCTTTGAGAGCCACTGTTACAAAATGAAAAGGAAAATGAGAGTGAGAGAAAAAAAACAAGAGAGAGAGAGAGAGAGCACCCACCTCAGTCTAGCACNAGAGAGAGAGAGAGAGAGAGAGAGAGAGAGAGAGAGAGAGCACCCACCTCAGTCTAGCACTTAAAACAAATTCCCAGTTCAAGATATGACAGTTGCTGAAGTAGACAGTGCTATGGCGTTTGCGTGACTGGGAAGGGTTTTGTGGGGGCTGAGCGGTTTAGGGGTTAACTAAACCCAGCAACGACAGATATGAACCATGATAGCTCCAGAGAGCAAACCCGATGAATGACTGACCTCGTGGTTTCTTGCTTTTGTCTTTTGTTTTGTATCCTGATGGGGTATTTTTCAGAAGGTTTGTGCAAGCGCTTTGAGTTTTGTTCAGCACGCTTGTCTCCCTTGTAAGCCTTATCTGAATCTAAGGCTTTCCTAATGTGTGGAGAGGAAGCCTCATTGATTCCATGGTTAATATGGCACTAAGAGGAATATGGAATAAATTCAGTCATTTAGAAGCCACAGGCTATAGAAACTATTAAGCTATAGAAACCATATAAGGATATGAGCTATAAAATCCGTTAATAATTGGGCATTCACACATATGCACATAAATAAAATGAATTGGGCAGAAAAAACAAAAGTCAATAAATATATATCATATAAACACATGGAGAAATACAAGAAAATAAACTATATATAAGTAATTAAGGGGTATAAGATTTTATAAAATATGAAAAGAGATGATGGCTCGGCTAGTGAAATGCTTGCCTTGCAAACAATCAAATCTCAGTTTGATCCTTAAAACCTACATCTTTTAAATTAAAAAAAAGCGCCAGGCAGGGTGATGCATGCTTAATCTTATATACCACTGGGGTAGTGGGGTTAGACAGATTCCTAAAGCTAATTGGCTAGATAGTCTGTATCCCTGTGAGTTCAAAGCCATTGAGAAACCTTCTCTGAACAAGGTGGGGACTGGAGAGATGGGTGACAGGTCAAAAGCTCTTACTGTATTTGCAGAGGATCCTGGCTCAGTTCCCAGCATCCCACATTAAGCAGCTCACTAACACCCATGAGGCCCAGTTCTGAGGCAGGAGAAGGATCTACAATGTTCTTCTGGCTTCTGAAGGCACATATATGTACATTGTATATATGAACTTACACAGGCACACACACACACACACACACACACACACACTGAATAAATAAATCTTTCATAATAACAAACCCTAGAGAAGATAGCATTCCTGAAGAACAGCAGCCAGCTTCTTCTGTTCACATATGCGTACTCACCCATACAAGCATGTGTCTGTACAAACATGCACACACACACATTTAGAAGTGTGAAAATGTTTGTGCAATTACATAGGAAAGCTTTGAGTTGGAACATGTCTCTCTAATAACCATAGAGAGACAAAGAATCCAGTCATGTCCTATTATTTAACCGTCATGGTTTGTAGTTTATCTTCCTGTAGTACCAGAGATGTTTTCTCCCTCCCTTTCAGCTCCTTTCATCATTTTTTCTTGCAAGACTATGGTTTTTTCACCCATTCATGGAAAGAACAGCTTGCCTCACCACCCTCCAGTGGAAATGAGTTATGAGTTCGTTATCTGGAACTACAGAATGGCTTTTATCTCTGAATAGCTGGATTTCAGTAATTAATGCAGATCTCATTTCATCTTAGCTGTCCTCCCACCTCCAAGAATTCCTTTTCCTGTTCTGATTTGTAGGTATATAGACAATAATAAAGCTAAGGTTCAAATTACCCCACTAGGGACCATGCTGAACACTTTTTCTCATACTCCGCCAGTCTTCAGCATGAATTTCCTGTTTCTTCTTCAGTTCCTGTCAATTCTGCAATCAAAGTGAGTCACTGTGACACTAATAATACCATGGTCTCTTCCATATGTTTCAAAGAAAATATTCTGTGTAATGTAGTATCCATGTTAAAACAATCTGTCATGGACTCATTTTTCTAACTTCATATTTAACCACCAGACCGTGAGCTAGAAATGTAGAGACTAAGTTGTTCTGGATGTCAGTTTCAGGTCAAAATGATGACTCACAAAATGTGGCCCAGGGACTTTGAATAGGAGCAGAGGGATCCCGATGCAGGACTAAGCCCCATGTGCATCCCCGTATGGCAACTAGCTGATGTGGGCATCTTCAAGGGTCTCAGAATGCAAAACCCTGTTTCAAGTCACGGAGGACGAAATATTCTTTCAGGAAACACATCTTCCAACCTCATACCGATTAGCAAATAGTTCAGAATAATTGATTGCCTTTGGACAGCTGTCTTAAGTTTGTAATGTGTCTCGTGCCCCAACCAAGACAGGCATTCCTGGAATTCCTCCTTGATTTGACATGTCATTAATTAATTCACACATCATTCTTCATTGACTGCCATGAAACAGGCGTAATGGTATGTGTTGATGACACAGAGTTGAGCGAGAACCTATATAGAGTTTCATGAGGTGGAAGTAAGAAAAGATGCAAACCCATTGTTAAATTGCTTTTTGTTTAGCAATTGTGGAATCATGGACAGAACACCAGGGGGACATAGAAGCATCAAAATGAGGTCCAATGAAAATACCTGGGAGGAGTTCATATTAATATCGATTTTTAAAGAAAAGCTGGGCTAACAAGACTGCATTAGGACATGTGAAAAATTCAGGGACACCTATGAACCAGCATCAAACTTGTAGGAATGACTAACGCTTCTGTATGGCCTGAGCAATGGGGGCTGGTGACGAGGTAATTCAATACAGACGCTAAATAAAGCGCAGCAGAAAGGGCTAAAGAGATGGCTCTGTGGTTAGAAGGATGTACTGCTCTTGTCGAGGACTTGAGTTTGGTTCTTAGCTCCTACGTGAAATTGCTCACAACCATGTGTAACTCTAGCTCTGGGGGGATCTGATGCCCTCTTCTGATCTCCCAGGGCTTCACACTCATTTGTACACACACACACACACTTTGAAAAAATTAATTTTTGTGTAAAACAGAGGAGTCTAGATCCGAGAAGGCTGAGGTGTTAAACTAGAGGATGGATGAGGTGCCACAATTTAGCAAAGGATAAGATAGGATCGGGTAGGAAGATGGCTTGCCTGTTCCATGGCATTCCAGAAGTAAGTCAACATCATGCCGCAGCCTTAGTTTTCATAAGGTTTAGAATATGGTTTGCAAAATAAACCCACGTCTCTTCTCCCTTAATAGAATTTATATGCTAGCAGCAAAGAGTACAGAACTTGTCCATTCTCAGCTATAGTTCTCTTAAGCTCCAGAGGCCTACTCAGTTCTTTCAAGCAATTTCCCTTTGTTTATACTACTTTAGCTTAATATAAAGAGGGCCAGAGATGCTGCCAGGGGAGATATAAGCTATAATAAGAACTCAGTACCTGCAAGCGGCTAGGCATGGGGCCAGGTTATTTACAGGGTACATCACCGTATTTCAGCCCATCTGTCAATGTTAGGCTCCCTTCCATTGTTCTTGTATGTTAAGTAAATATCTCTCTTCATTTCAAGCAGTGTGGTATGTAGGTACATTCAGGGTTTGCAGGGGTTTAGCTGAGCTTGCTCTGTCTAATACCCAGCACTTAGCACATCCTAACACCATCCAGGCTGAGAAGGATCCTTCTGAACCTGAAGTGAAGTCCTTAGATAAGAAAGTATGTTTAATACTTTGGCTAGTTGTATGCCCGTTCAAATTGGTCATATTGGTCCATGTGAATACTGTGGGGACATGTGACCATGTAACATTCTGCCCCTTTGACTCTTAGACGCTCATATCCAGGAATCCAGAATGTTTGGGACTCTAGGGATTGGATTGTTAGCCTAGCGATGACCATGGCTATCAACCATCAGACATATACTCTGGAGTTCAACCCCTGTTACCCAAAGCAAGAAGCTGACTTACTCTAAGCCTTTCACTCCAAGTCCCTGGGTTCTGGTTGCATAGGCAAAACATGACCATACTTTGTAGATCTTCCTGTGGGAAAACTTCTGGGCCACCTGCAGGTATCAAAGAGTTAATCTCAATCTCAGGATATTGACTGTTGACTTTGACCACAAAGAGACGGGAGATCCTGCCAAACTGGAGGACCTTTATCAACACAGAATTCTTGTACAGCCTCAGAAAACCTGTTTTTATTTTGACTTTTAAATATCGAACTCCTTACAGATACTCTATAGAGGTTCATGGGAAAACATTATTCCAGTGGCAGAAGAGAGCTTATGTGGTTTTATCACTTTGCAGAAACATCCTATGAAGCATAGATGGACAAATTTATATTCTCAAAGAGAGGAATGTGAAATGTGTAAGCATAGTTTAAGATGAGTGGTGGACCTTGTTCCCTGGAAGTGGCAAAGAGAATGATAGCCACTTACAGCTTTAGTTTTTTAAAAGAAGCGTTTGTTTGCTGGTTGACTGTTGTGTCAACACTTTATTAATGGGTTGTGAGCTTGCTGTTTCAGCCACTTTGGAGACACCAGAAAAGCGTGACGGAAAGGGGTATTGTTTTTAGTTATTAATTATGAGCCTGCATAAGTAACCATTGCTATTCTAAATGAGAAGTTCTTAAGAGGCACTGAAATGCAGGGTGTATACAACCTTTCTTGGAAATGTTAGTTAAATATAATGAGAAGGTGAGCAGACAAAGAAACAACGCCACTGAGCCTGCAAGTCAGGGGACAGGCCATCAACAATGCCACTGAGCCTGCAAGTCAGGGACAGGCCATCAACAATGCCACTGAGCCTGCAAGTCAGGGGCCAGGCCATCGACCACGGTGCTGTGCTTGTGGTCTTGGAGACACTGGGAAAATCTTTGAACTTTCTCCTGCTTTTCTATGAGACGAGTATATTCGCAGGAAAAAATATGAAGATACAAACTGCTTAGTCCATGCAGATGCCTTGCTCCGAGACTCCCCACATCATGTCACAGCGCAGGAGTCTGCAGGTGCGTTTCAAAGAACTTAGTCTCCTCTCAGCGAACTATGAAGAGGCACCATAGCATGTCTTTGAAATATATGATCCTAGAGTCATACCAGGAAATTAGCAAAAATAATCATTTTTAATTCATTACCCAGTAGCAAATAAAATAACAAGACAAAGACTTACTACTTCCTGCTTGATAAATGAGTAGACTCATTCAGTACTTCAAAGTTGAGTTTAGAGGAAGTAATAATGAGAGAGAGAGAGAGAGAGAGAGAGAGAGAGAGAGAGAATCCTAGAATTATTTTGCCTCAAAGGTTTCAGATAGAAATATGTGCTGTGTGCCTAAATTCTTTCTTATTTTGTTTAATTTTTATTTCCCATTTGTGTGTGTGTGTGTGTGTATGTCTATGAATGCATGTTTTTTGCACATGTGTGGGCACATGTCTGGGTATGTACATGAGCAGGTATGTGCATACATGTGGAGGCCTGAGGTCAATGCCAGGAGTCATCTTTCATCGCTCTTTCATCTTAGTCAAGGAGGCAGCTTCTCTCAGTCCAACCCAAAAACCACTAATACTCTATTGCTAGCCAACTTGCTCCAAGGATCTTTTGTCTCTGCGTTCTCAAACTGGAATTACTGGCAAGTCTACAAGCGTAGGTTGCATAGGTCATGGGGACCTGAACTCCTTTCCTCATACTTGTGGGGAAAGCACTTTAACCACTGACTCATCTCCCCAGCTCTTAATTATTTAGGAATTTAATGTATTATTACAATTCTAAAATAATTATAAACCATAATGATGGTTGCGGAGGTCAGAGGACGGCTTTGCAAAGCTGAGTCTCTCTTCCGCCATGAGTCCTGAGGATTGAACTCAGGTCAACATGCACACATACCAAGTGCTTTTACCTCTGATCCTTCTTGCTAGCTTCTGTGTAATCTGTGCAGATTGTGCAGTTCTCATTAGCTATTGATAAACGATGACATAATGAGCAATTTAATGTCGTGCACATTCTCTGTCTTTTCCATACTGCTGAGGTGTCTAAGGGTTCAGTTCTTATGAATGAAGATCCAAATTTATCCATACGTAGCTTTTCTTTATGCATTGATTAGAAGCATGAAATCCTGGAATCACTTTGTTTTATGTACAGAGTATCCCTGTCCATGTTCCCCACATCAACCTGAGCTCCCTCCTCAGTAAAGACAGTGAGTTACAAGACTCTATGTGGAGGCATCTTCTATGTATGATATGTTTGGGTCTGAGGCACCATGCTGCTGGGTATGAATGCTGGCTGGGTCCCGAGTTCCTAGCCCCCACCCCAAGTGCTGAAATCCCTCACTCAGTGAACACTAAGTATCTCTAAATGGTTTCCTTTTCAAAAGGAAAACATGCTTAGAGCATTATTTCGCTTATTGATTTTTTTCAAATTAAATATTCTAATGGATCCCAGTTGTGGTTTTAATGATGAGAATTCCTTGAAGCCCGTCATGGAAATGTGGAAAAAGACTCTTACTGGGCACTGAGCTCAGTATTAGAGACTGCTTTCCACAGGATGCTGTCTCCTTGAAGTTCTCCCTCCCCATCCTTCCTTCTCATCCTCCCTCTCCTTTTTCTGCCTGCCCCTTCCACCCTTTCCCCTTTATCAGTCTCTCCCTGCCTTCTTCCTTCTTTCCTTCCTTCCCCCAGTATCCCTTCCTTCCCAAATTCCTTCCTCCTTTCCTTCCTTTTCCCCTCTCTCCTCCTATTGAAGTCAGCCAAAATTTTCTATCCACTAAAAATGAATTATACAAGAAACTAAGAATATAAGAAACTAACTTCATTATCTAGGAAAAAAATCATATTTCTTTTTGCTTCTAATTCATTCCAAAGTTTCCATTAGGTACACCCCCCGCGCGCACACACACACAGTGAGTTGTAGCTGTTAAGCTTTTTCTGGACCAGAAAGCCTCTCTGCTAATGCAGTAATCTAAATTAGACCAAATCAGACCAAATTAGAAGAAACCCAGGTTTAAAGGATGCCTGTGCTCCCGGGTGGCCCCCAGGAAAACATGGAGAGGGGAAAAGGAGAACGACCACAGAGCACTGGTTGGCTACGGTTTCTGGGGGGCAGTTTAAATAGCCTGTGGGAGTGGTCTTGACCTTCCCTGGGGAGGGGTCACCATTTGGTGGGCTTTCTTAGAGGTGGAGTCTGGACTGTGGCCACTCCC
The DNA here is from genome assembly GCA_001685075.1 of Bramus lutescens. Taxonomy (NCBI): domain Eukaryota; kingdom Metazoa; phylum Chordata; class Mammalia; order Rodentia; family Cricetidae; genus Bramus; species Bramus lutescens. The sequence goes on from LOEQ01001608.1 coordinate 147,507, forward strand.
CGGGGAGGGAGCTTTGAAATGGAACTTTTCACCCAACATTTCAAAATGGATGCCAGGTGCTGGGGTGAAGCCCCCAGCCAAGCATTCCAGACTCTTTTTGGATAAGGGTGTTAGGGGCTGAGGTGATGCTTCCAACCAAACAAGTAACTCCCCGTCATCTCTCCTGATGCTTATCATGTAGCACCCTTTGGAACCTACACCACTTCATGTGACCCGCCCACACCCTAGAGTTTTACCTTGAGTAGGCATGGCAAATACAAGGCTGCCATCTGCCAGTGGGAATGCTCAGCTCTCCTCTTCCTGGCTGTGATTCCTGCCGACCACCTAACCGAGGTCAAGTCCCTCACCGGTTTAACTATCTTTCATTTGTGAGAGGAGATGTCCACACTCCTCTCACTGGCCTTTCCAGGTCAGGAAAGATTTGTATAAGGAAATGCCACAATAGCGTAGGATTTGTGCATGACTCCATGTAGTTCATTTTCATGTGCTTTTGGGAACTTGAACCTCATGGCACAGGGAGGGTTTATAAACAGTGGTTGTAAGCTTTTTAACAACTGACATTAAACAGCGGAGGACTCCTCTGTTGTTGATTTGTTGTTGGGGAATGAACAGGGCTGCTTAGAACTCAGGACAGCCCATTGTTAGATGATCATGCCTTTGGCTGTTCTCACTAGATGTCATCCACTTATCTATTGAGCATTAGTCAAATGATGGAGACTACCAGAAACTGGTCTTGGCATCACCATAGAAACTAACAAATTCTAGCGTCATACTTGAGAGCCAAACAAGGTGGTGCTGTTACATTATTGGCAGTATGACTTTGTTGGAGTAGGTTTGGCCTTGTTGGAGAAAGTGTGTCACTGGGGGAGGGTTTTGAGGTTTCAGAAGCTCAAGTCAGGCCCAGTGTCATTCTCTTTTCTGGTTGCCTGCCTATCTGTATGTAGCATTCTCAGCTACCTCTTCAACAACATGTCTGCCTGTGTGCCTCCATGACAATAATGAAGTTAACCTCAGAACGATAAGCCAACCCCAGTTAAAAGTGTTCTTATAGCTGCTGTGATCATGATGTCTGTTGATAGCAATTCTATTGTGAACTATGACAGAAGTGTGTGTGTACATATGTGTATATGTGTATAGATATATCTTATATGTGTGTCAAGGTAATAGTCAGACACTATTTTTATTCTTATGCACACTTTTTCCTTACATAAAAGCACAAATTTATTTTTCATACAACATATGTATAGGTGTTTGACTATGTCTATATCTGTGCATATATGCATGCCTAGTTTCTACAGAAGCCAGAAGACTCTCTGGAACTGGAGTTACAGAAAGTTGTGAGTCACCATGTGCATAGTGGGAGTTGAACCCAGGTCCTCTGGAAGAATAGTCAATGCCCTTAACCACGAAGCCATCGCTCTAGCCCCAAGAGTAACATTTTCACCCAGCATGCACTCCACAATACAACTGATGGTATTAGAGAATGATTCACAGCTAACAAAGTAGAGAATCAAAGGTATCAAGTAGCTCATCTTGTCCTAATCAGTTGACTTATCAATTTGCTTTGCCTTTTTTTTTTGTTTTTGAGACACATTCTCAGTGTGTGCTGGCCTCAGTCTCGCACCCCTCCTCTCTCAGAATGCTGAGCACTGGGATTACAAGCATAGGCAACCACACAGAGCTCCTTTAAAAATTTTGTATAGAGCAGTATTAACAATTTGGGAATCTTGCAACTTAGGTAAATCATTTTCACAGTTTGATCTTTTCATACCTGGAAATTCAGGACCAACTCCAACATACTGAGTACATTAATAGTGGAAATCAGAGGCCAAATGCAATCTGTTTTGTCTAGGGCTTCTTTCTTTGTCTCTTTCCTTCCTAGGTGGGTGCCCTTTCTATGGTGGGCAGGTAGAGTTAAATACATAGACTCACAAATCACTTGATGATAGGGATATGTTGGACAAAGGATCTTTGAGTGATTTTGTCGTGTGAGCATCATGGTGTGTGTTTACCCTCCCATGACAGTTCCAGTGCTGCTTGGTGACCCAATTTTATGGACTCTTGTCACCTTCACAGCCAACACTGGTGGAAATGTTCCCACAGGACTAACTCTTTATCTGTGTGTGTACACTAAATACACAAATATTTTAGCTGGTTTGAGTTGGAGATGGAATTTTAAAGATATTTTTTGATATTCCTTATTATCATTGAAAGTATCTATTACCATTTCTGTAGTGGTTTTGTTTTAGATTTTGTTTCTCTTTTGTGTGTGTCTGTGTGTGTGTGTGTGGGTGTGTGTGTGGGTGTGGGTGTGTGTGTGCTCATGAATGCAGTACCCTGAGAATCCAAAAGAGGGCATAGGATTCCCCTGGAGCTGGAGTTACAGGCAATTGTAAGATGTCTGACATGGGTGTTAGGAACCAAACTCAGGTCCTCTGATCAGCCCCTGAGCTACCCCTCTAGCCCTTCCTTGGGGTTTCTGTTTAAGTGTAGAATCAGTGTCAAGCAAGACATAATTTTTTTAAAACGATGCTGTTACAGAAAATTCCAGTAGTGCTAAAGAAGTCGACGGGACAATAGCCTTGTTCATCTGCTCTCTGTTCAGAGCTGGGAAGTAAGACGTTTTCTGAGATTTTGTGACTGTGTGGAGGGGGGATGGGTAGAATTGTAGCACAAGTCACTCATTCACTGTCCCGAAGAACAGTTTAAATCTTGTTTTTATGGTTAACTGCAGACTTTAACGAGTGCACAAAGGACCCCTCTGGATTGTAAATAATACAGATTTGTCTGGACAGTGAACGGAAGTGCGCTCCTGCACCAAGCTCCTCCGGAGGACAGCCGGCAGAGTTTCTGTTTCTGTTGCTGGGGCGGGAGGCCCCCAGCTGCAGTCTTCAGTCACTAGCTGAGGCAGAGGCACAGGTTTGACCTGGTCAGGGCTCTTTCTTACTACTTCTGTCTCTGCTCTGTATCCACTGTTGACATAGCACCTGGAAGCTTCCTGCATTCCTTTCACGTCTCAGGTTCTCAAGGCTCTTTGTAAATTTTGCAGTTTGGGTTAATTTGATGAAGATCTGCCTCTATAGCCACATCATTACCTGCTAGTTTTCCCTTTTCTTTCTCTGAACATGTGTTCTCCATCTGGGTGATTGCTGGAACAGCAATGCTGTTCCGAGTCTTGCTTGGAGACATTGCCCCAGCTCCTACGCGTTGTTGGCCTTGGAATCTCCTTCTTTTGTACTGAGGCACTAGGAACGGTTGCTTGGAGCGGAAGAGTCACTTCCTTGTTATGCTGATCCTAACTCTGTATAGCAAACATCTGGGATGTTTGCCATGTGCCTGTCCACGACCTCTACCTCCCCCTCAACACACACGCAGCTCTGAGGTCTGACCATTTCCGGTGTAATGCCTTGAAGAGAAGGGCTTTCCCCCACTAAGTTCTGTTTTCTCTCTTACCTGTCTTTCTTTCCTCCCTTCCTTCCTCCCTTCCTCCTTCGTTCCATGCTCCTTCTTTTCCTCTGTCTCTTCCTCCCTCTCTCATTATTCTATTTTCTAGTTGGTTTCCTGAGCTGTTAGCTCTGTGAAGTTCCCTTCCAGTTCTTTCTATCGCTGCAGAATCTCGTTTCACTCGTCCGCCTAGGCTGCTGAGGTAGTGCTGTGTGATGGAGCGGTTCTACTGAGGGCCACCTTTCCTTCCAGGATTGATTAGCTTTTTGTATGTGGTTGCAGATTATGGCTTCTCTGTGAGATCCCTTGACTAATGACTCTAAATGCAAATGCCATTGGAGGGCCTAATATGCTCAGTGCTATTTTAAAGCCAGTCCTGATCCTATGAAGCAGGCCTAGAAGATAAGGAAAGCTCACACAAGGGTGTCTGTGTGAGGGTGTGGTCTGTAGTAGATCATGAGAGCTCTGAGAACTGAGGGTCCCTCTTTAGCTTTATAGTACGATGGCATCTTGAGAGACAGGGCCTAACTGATGACGGTGGGTCACTGAGGGTTCATCTCTGGGGCTTGTATGTTGCCCTGCCCCTTCCTGTGTCTGCCCTTTTGCTTCATACCTGATTGAGCTGAAGAATCTTCTCACCACATGTTCCTGCTGCCTTAATGTTCAGCCAAGTGCTCAGGGCCAGCCAACCACAGACTAAACCCCCTGAAATGGGGAGCCAAGTGAAATTCTCCTGTAGACCATGTTGTGATGTATTTTGGTCTTAGTGATCAAAACTAACAAATGTTGCCCCCCCCCAACTTTTTTTACACCGCCATTGAAGCCTGTCATTCTTGTCAAATGCATCTCATCTCTTCTTGTTAAATTGCAGAGTAAATATGAACTAAATTCTTTGATAAATGTTCTATTTCGCCTGTCAGACACCTCTCACTGCCCTTGTGTATTTGAACACTTAGTTCCCTAGATAGTTTTTGCAAGGTCATTCTTGTGGGAGGAAGTAGATTTCTGAGAGGTGGGCCTTGAGGCTCATAGCTTCACTTTGCTTCCTGTGCCACCCCGGGCTCCCTTTGTGTGGAGACGTGAGCACACAGCTGACATGTGCTTCTGTCACCATGGAATCACTTCGTACCACGCTTTTCCCCCATCCATGATGGGCTTTGTGCATCCAGGTGGAGAGCTCAGTAACCTTCTTCCCTTAGGTTGCTCCTTCTCAGCTGTTTGGTCCCAGCAATGACACAGGGAGCTGATTCATGGAAGCATGTCATTCAGCTCTATTCTCATCCATAGCCACTGAACCGTTGTCGCGTGTGTCAGGCACGTATGTGTTCATGTATGTGTGTACACATGTGTGTGCCTGTGCATTTATGTGTGTGTGTGTGTGTGTGTGTGTGTGTGTACATGGTGGCCAGAAGTCAGAGTCCAGTGGCCTCTTGGATCTTGCTCAACCTTAATTTTGGGGGGACTGAGTCACTGACTTTGGAGCTCACTGATTGTCTATGCTAGCTGGCCAATGAGCTTCAGGAATATACCTGTCTCCATTCCTCACCCCACCCCCAGCACCAGAATTGTAGGTGTGTGCTACCATGCCTGCCTTTTGACATGGGTAGTAGGGATCCAAACTCAGGTCCTCACGACTGTAGGGGAGACACTTTGCAGACTCAACCAAAAACCGCTGTGGACCCACACTGGTTGATTTTACAAACACCAGACCTGTTCTTCCCTGCAAATTGTTCTCCCCAGTAATCCTCCCTTGCCTTGCTAATGCCTGTATTTACAAAAACTAAACTTCTGGACTTTTGGTGATTTGTCATGATTTTATTAACACTTAAAGAGACTACCAAAATGAGTATTTTCATTAGCTCCAATCCCCAAGCATGCACAATTTATTTCTTGCTTATATTTCCATGCTCTGCATGTTTACCCCTATTACTAACTTGTTATGCTGTATTACAGATATTTGTTTCTTTAGCTGCCTCTCCCTACTAGCTAGTGAGCGTTTGGCTGCTGAGCTGAGGTCTCAGTGGCCCTCATATACCTCATGCTGAGCTCAGTGTCTGGAATGTACTTTTGAGTTTAGTAAATATTGACAAGCTGAGTAATGCTTCAGCCTCACTACTGGGCCCCTTTTCTATGCAGAAGAAAGTTTTTAGGAAAGTTTTTTTTTTAAAGACAAAGGAAAGCTTTAAGAGTTGGGGAAAGGGATACATTTCCTAGGGACCATGAAGTTAGAAAGTCTAGACCAATTCGCCAGTGTTTTCACCAGATTAATAAGATTTATTGTTGAAAACATTCTTGGGTCTGCAGAGATGGCTCAGTGGTTAAGAGTACATATTGTCCTTGTGTGGGACTGGAGTTCTGTTCCCAGCACCCATGGCAGGTGTCACACAACTGCTCTTAACTCCAGCTTATTTGGATCTGATGCCCTCTTCTGGCCTCCCTAGGTACCTGCACTTATGTGCACAGACACACCCATAAATATTTTTGAAAATCATTTTTAAAAAGAAATATTCTAAATTTCTTCTTTATTTCACATCTATGTGAATTTTGATTTGATTAAGGCAATAATATCAATATAAATTGTGTTAAATTTTGTATAATATTAACATAATGATAAACTTTTATATATGATTTAAAAATTGTTATCCTTCCTGTTGTTCTGAAGTCCTGTGCTTACATTTAATTCTGAAAGTTCTGGCTACCTCTTTGGTATAAACAGAGTTGATTTTTTCCCCCCAAAAAAATAAATTTAGAAATTCTGAGTGCCAGAGATTTCGTTTTCATCTTATTGCCTCTGTTGTTCCTCATAACACAGTACCCCATTCTGGGTAAGTTACAAAGAAAAGAGGTTTCTTTTGGCTCCGTTCTGGTCTAAGGTTGAGAACCTGCATCTAGGGGTGGTCTTCTTACTGTCCATCTCCAAGTGTCACAGGGTGTCACATAGCCAAAGACAGGGAGCTTATAAATTTATCTGCTATAAAAAGCCCATTTACTCATGGGTGTGTGCTCTGGTCTCAGATCTGTTTCTGTAGTAAATGCCGTGACAGAAAAGCAACTCAGAGGAGAAAGGGAGTCATTTCGACCTACAGTTAAAGACTCGCGTTCATCATGATGGCGGGGTCCATGATGGAGCTTCAATAGCGGGTCACACTACATCCGCTGTCAAGAGCAGAGAGAAATGGATGCATGCATGCTCGCTTGCTCACGTGCTAGTGTTTAGCTGATTTCCCAACCCCTGTGCAATCCAGGACCCTTGCCTAGGAAGAGGTGCTGCCTGTGTCTCCCCAACTGGATTAACTTGAGACAGTCTTCCACACGCCAGCCTAATATGAGCGATCCTTTATTGAGGCACTCTTTCCAGATGATTCCAGGTTGTCAAGTTGACCATTAACGCTAAGCAGCACAGCAAGCCACCATGAGGTCCTTTCTAATTATAATCTCCTAATGGTCCCAGATATTTCTAATTATTTAATTTCTCAGTAGATTAATTTCATACCCTATTAACACCTCAAACTGGAGAATACATCTCTACCTGGAACTCTGGGAGCACCATAAAATCTTGTCTGCCTCATGAGACCTCTCCCACTGTCATATTTTTCCTCTTTTCTCCCTCTTCTTCCTGACATTTAAAATTCTTCACGTGTGGCTTCTTTGATGTTAAGTGGGCCCTTTCTTTGCGCAGATACATCACTAAGTGGTACTACAAGTTGGTGTGGGTTTTAGCACAGGGCGGATGGTTTAGTTCTTGGATCTTGATCTTATCCAAGGAGCAGTTTCCCTGTTTTATGAAGTCTCATAAAACCTAGCACTCGGATATGACTTTACCATTGCCTTTCTGGTTTATCAAGACATCACCAGAGAATCATGGTCCCTTGCTCCTCCATGAAACTAGAGAGAGATTGCTGAAAGCGCGAGGCCAGGAAATGAGGAGACTCCAGCCTGAACTGCTGGTCTTAGGGTGTTGTCCCTAGATGGCTAATTTTCATCAATGAGAAGGAAAACAGCTCATAATTGTTTAGCTATGTGCTCAACCAGGTGGGACAGAGTCCGCTCTACCTCTGTTAGCATTGAAATGTCTTGCCAATGTCACCACGTCCTACCTACTCTACCCTCCCAATGTTTCCACTGTTCCTCCTTTTAAACAATGTAGCACATTTAAATGGTTTGCCAGTATGACATATTGTTTGGTTTATGGTACATTCGATTTTTTAAAATTAGCATAGAGTTTGCATGGAAACCATAATACATGCATGGCCTTTGTGTTGACGTGCTAAGTCCTTCAGAATGGTGAGATCACAGTTATCTGTTAGTACGATAAGTGCATTTTCTGTTGGTTGGCTGTAGTGGCGCATGGGAGCATACCTGTAATTCCAGCAACCAGGAAATGGTAGCAAGAGAATCCAGAGTTCAAGGGCAGCCTCAGCAGTATAGCAAGTTTGAGCCCAGCCTGGGATGCAAGAGACCTTGTCTCCAAAACCAAAGAGTCCCCTCTTAATATGAATAACAATTTTAAGTTTTGAGGCTAAAGGAGGGTTTTTTTCCATATTATACAACCGCCCATGAGTTCTATCATCTTCTAGAATCCAATGTTCCTCCTCCGAATGAGGGTTGTTCTGGTGTTTTTCATAGATTTCATGGAGTAGTTCAGTGTCAGCATTCTGGAACATTCTCTTCTTTTCCTGGTTCCTGACTAGTCTGGCTTTCCTTTGATGGGTCAGGTCCTTCATAAACTCATCAGAACATACTTCCCTTTCTAATTGCTAGTCTTTCTTCAAATACACATGTGTTTATATACATGTGTTATTACTAATTCCTTTGCTATTATTCCAAAGACTCTATAAGGCTGAGTGAGGCTTTAGCTTGTCATTTCATGTTCAGTTCGAAGTAATGGAGTTCGTTGGTTGATTATTTTGAGGGATATATATATATAATTTTTTCTGAGACAAGATCTCATGTATTCTAGACTGGCCTAGAGCTCCTAAGTCACCAATGATAAACTTGAACTTTCTTTCTCCTGCTTCAGCTTTATGAGTTGTGGGGTTACAGGCCTGTGTCACCACCCAGTTTATGTGGGGCCAGATATAGAAGCTCATATTTCATGCTTGCTCAGCAGGCATTCTACCAGTGGAACTATATCTGCAGCCCCTTAAGTTGTGCTTTATGAATAATAAATACTTACCATGTAAATTTTCTGATGAAAAAGTGATTGGATTCTATGATGATTAGTCTCAATTTTCAATTTGATAAGACCTAAAAATCACCCATGGATGAGCCTCTTCCTATGCCTGTCAGGGATTTTTTCTGATGGTCTTGAGTTACATGGAAAAACCAGCTTAGTTGTATGTGATGGCATTCCCTGGCTGGAATCCTGCACCGTGTAGACTGTAAATGTCATGTGAGTAGTCATAGTCGCTTCTCCACTTCCTGACTGTGATGTCACATGACTAGTTGCTTCTCTGCTTCCTGACTCTAGACGCAGTGTGAGTGTCAAACACTTACTTCCGCCATGGTTGACTGAGAGTCAGAATAAGTCTTTCCTCCCTTAGGTTGCTTTTGTCAGCACGGCTTCATCAGAGTGACTGAGAAAAAAAATTAAAAAAAGATTTTGAAAAATAGTTTTGTCTATTGTACCTCATTTTGTAAATCTCTACCAAAGATGTTCTGTAATGATTTTATCGGTTTTCTTAAATCTGTATTGAAGTCATGTTTTCATTCAAGGAAGAAAAATGATGTTGAGTGTCCAATGTCACTGTATAAACAACATGGATATTTGTTTTTTTTTTCTTTCAGTATATCTTTTGTGTGTTGGTATAATGGTGAGCATAGCTACCTGTCTTTTACACCTTCAGATCCATTGGAAGAGTTCTTGAGTTTTTTTTTTTATAGTAACCCATCTAGGTTCATGGAATAGCCTCATCCATGTGTGGATATGAACCAAAATAAACCAATCGCAGTGTAAGTATATGAACTATCGGACACACACACACACACACACACACACACACTCATGCATCCACGCACACACCCTTCTCTGGCACTTAGTGTCATTTGGAAGGGCAGGTGGCTCAGAGCTGCTAGTAATTTATTATATCACCCTTAAGATGAAAATCTGATTTTTGACACCTCCAACTTGCTATGTTATTGAGGATTTCCTTGTACTTTTGATCCTCCTGCCTCAGCCTCCCCAATATCAGGATTACTGGCATGCCCAGTTTATGCAGTGCTGGAACCAAGGGCTTCCTGCTTGCTAGGAAAGGACTCTGCTAACTGCAGTGCGTACAGCCCTACACCTACCCCATGGGATTTAAAACTCCTGTCCTCCTGATCTTAAGAGCTCACAATCCAATGTGGGAAAAGTTGAACGCTTTGACATATTCACAAGACCCGTCAAGTCTTGCTCAGTCTTCTAGCATGTTGTTCAAGTGTCTGCAAACTCTTGTCCCATTCTATGGCATGTCTTAGCACCGTGCCCAAAGCAGGTGTCCAGATCTGTGTGGCTCACACCATAGACTTGGTGTTTGGTCAGGGCAACCCCCCTCAATACCTAATCGCACTATCTCAGTCTTATTCTTGACTTGCAGAAGTGAAAGGATCAGGGAGAAGGCCAGCCTCAGCTAAGTAGTTTGAGGATAGCCTCAGCCACTTAGGAGCCTGTCTCCAAACAAAATAAAACAAAACAAAGAGAAGATATCACTGAATGGTGTGGTGTTTTGCTTTCTGTTTCTGCCAACTACAAAACTGCTTCCTGTTTTTATCCTATTTTTTTTGAGCAGGTGTTTGGTTATACATCCTAGCCCTGCATTTGAAATTCCCATTATGTTTGTCATTCAATAGCTTTTGCACTGCCCACCCCTGGACTGGATATACTTTGGAATAAGTGATACTTAGTAAGTCATATTTTAAACTAAACGGCTTGGTCTAATTTATGAAACCATTTGGGCTGGAAGAGCCCTACAGCGAACCACAGAGCCTCCCCCCTTTCCTAGCATAGTGGGAGAGATTTTTATTGTCTATAAAATCCATTCTGGGTGGGTATCTATTCTCAGCCTTCATTATCTCTGGTGTTAGCAATTCCACAGCCTCCCTTGGCAGCCTTCCCTATTGCTGAGCTAGCCTTGCTTATTAATCCTGTAATAATACCTTATGTTCTTCAGATATTGAGTCAATGCTTACGTCTCCCCTGCTAACTCACTCCTCCTTGCCCACCCTCTGAAATGCTTCTGATATGTGTGTGTTCCTGTTGTGTATATTTGTATGATTATGTAAGCACACCACACCAAGTGATGTGCTATACACTCTCATCCTGAGGCATCCTGCAAGGATGGACGTTGTCAGTCCATAGAAAATTAAGCTATTAAATCTGCAGCACCAAGGTGGTGATTGAGAGGCTTGTGCCATGGAATGAAATTGCTTTGCAGACATATGAATTTTGCAGCCAGGGGTGTTCATTCCTCCTTGGGCACTTTAATGGTGTTGTTAGATTAATGTAATGATTTAGAGGCTATTACTGGTTTGTCTATGCTGGTTTCGGGACAAGCGCATCAACTGGACCTGGCCTAGGAGAGTCTGGCTCACAGATTGCCCTGAAAATAGAATTGATTACAGGTAAGTGCTAGGGAATGACTAGGTTGTTTAAGTGTGTGCTCTGCTACCACAAAGACCTGAGTTCAAGCTCCACAACTCATGGAACACAGCTGAGTGTGGCGGAATCTCACCCTTGGAATCCCAGCACTGGGGAGGTGGGGACAGGCCAGCCACCTTGGCCTACTTTGTGAGCTCCAGGCCAATGAGAGACCGTGTCTGGGAAAATAAGGTGGATGCTGTCTAAGCAACGACATGCAAATCTGTCTGTGGGCTGCCTACACACATGTGTATGCCCACCTCCACACAATGTGCACCTCCACACACGTGCATGTGAACATGCACATATGTACATGTGCATTGTCTTTTTAAACTTTTTCATTCTTTGAATTCTTTATTCATTTGTGTGTGTGCGTGTGGTGTGTGTGTGTGTGTGTGTGTGTGTGTGTGCCTGTGTGCATGTATGCTATATAGGGCATATGAGGGTCAGAGGACAACATTAAGGCATCTGTTCTCTCTCCACCCTGTGCCATCTGGGGAATGCCAGCGGGTGCCTTTATTCACTCACAGAGCCATCTCGCTGGCCCACAATAGATGTTCTGTAAAGAAGAAGTGTTGTGAGGACTGGACAAGGAGCAGACGTCCCGACCTGCGTTTTCAGCAGCCTCCTTCCGGAAGTTGGCACTGCACCCGTCTCTCCTTCAGCTCAGCTCACCCATCTCTGTGCGCCTATCCCAAGCTACAGGTGTGCTTCTTGTGCAGGCTGCTGTTTGTGGCTTTCTTTGGAGGATTGCCCGGGACAGCTGCAGAGCTAGGGAGCCTGAAGTTCATGTCCCTTCTGGTCCACATGAAATCCAGATCCTTCCCTGTTAGATGAACTCTGACATCTAACTAGCAGCCTGTCCCTCCCTGGCGGGGTCTAACTGAAGATACCTTTTCCAGGAAAATTTCCTCGAAAACGCAACCTTCACTTGCCCGCTTTCCCTCCTCTGATGTCAGATGGAGGTGTACACAAGCACTCTACCTATCCCAGAAGCCTCAGAAATCCCCTTCTAGAAAAGCAGACTCCAGAACCCAAGGCCACACTCTATGGTCTACCTACCTACTGTGTTAGCTGACTTGGTTTCTGTGTGCATTTCTCCCAGGGCAAACTCATCGGATTTCACAGAGCACACTTTGTTCTGAGATCGACTGCCATTTGCTTTAAGTTTGCTGAGGTCACAAAAGTCACTCCATTTTCAGACAGAGTAAAGGTCCTCCTTGGGGGGTTCACTTTGGTTGAAGTATCTTTTCCTGGTTTCTGAAACTGATTGTCCATCTATTAAAATGTGAATCACACACCCCAGATAGACTAGAAGGATCTGACTTTCAAGTGGACTGTGATTCTTTGTGAGCTCCTGGCCAGCTGAGCCCCTGGCCAGGAGCTCAGCCAGCCTGGCCTGCTTCATAGCTGCCTGTTATCATTGTTGAAAGTCTGCGCTCCTGGGAGCAATCAGTCCTCTGATGACTCACGGCTGTCCTTGTTCATTCTCTTCTGCTCCACTCCTACAACACTGTCTGGTTTCTCTCCTTTAGCTCAAAGAAAATGGACGTCCCCAGCCCAGTGGATATGAAAGTCAGAGAAAAGTTAAAGAGCAGTTGCTGGTTAGGAGCTGTATTTGGACACCCAGCAAATGAAGACCTCAACTTTTTTATTTTTTTCTCCTCCAGAATCTTTATCCCCAAATAAAACACAGAGCATAATGTGAACTGCTGGTTAATGCAATATGGGAGACAATTCTTCTAATCGAAACCTGACAGCCCATTCCACTTCCAGAACAACCTGTGTGGAGGACAGTTCTAGTGAGCATCGGTGTGCTTGTTCCACAGTATCACACACTTGTGTGTATTTGTGTGTGTGTCTCCTGACATGCTCTAGAATACAAACCGAGAAACATGCTTTAACTCAGAAATGAAGGTTTATTTATTTATTTATTTAGAATGAAAGCAGTCCTGAATAGACCATGTATTAGCCTCAGGCACCCAAGACAACTTGCCTGGTCATGAGTGTTCCAGAAGCTATTGCTGCAATTAGAAGAGCATGCTCATTGTGGTGTGGCTCTATCCTGTGGTGCTAAGTCCGCAAATGACCAGCTGAAAGCTCCATTCCTCTTCTCCCTTTCTGAGAACGCCTTGCACATAGGTGGTGTTCCACAAATGGTTTCAAATTACTTGGGACTCTTGTATGCTCTCAAAGCAATTTTCCAAAGTCCTGTCCCAAATACATAATTGATAGCATTGAAAAAAAAGCAAGGAAGTTGTATTTATGTATCATGTTTCTGCAATCATTAGCAGGCCGGTTTTGCAGTGAGAAACCAGAGTGTAATTACCTTGGGACAGTGTTCTAGGATGGCTGCATAGCCAGTGGTAGGTTGACCAGTGATTACTTTCTCAGCCACACTGAAACACAGGAAGCTCAGGAACAGAAAGCATACATTGAAGCATTTAAATCACAGGAACTCCTAACCTTTTATTCCATAACTATGTATTCTTTCTGTTTTGTTGGCATCTTCTTAGAAATGTAGGTGGGTGTGTGGTTGTGTGCAGAGTCTTATTTACATAGGTTGCTGTTCTTTCAGAGAAAAACAAGGAATCAAGGTGTTCTACGTTTTATTTCTGTTGCTGTGAGAAAACACCCTAAGCAAAAGTAACTTGAGGAAAAGAGAGGCTTGTTTGGCTCAGAGTAACAGGGTATGGGCCTTTATTGGAGAGAAGTCGTTGAGGTAGGGGCTTGAGACAGCTGATCATACTATATCCAGTCAAGAACAGAGAGGAGCAAATGCAGCCTTGCTGTCTGCTTGCTTTGCTCTAGCTTTCACAATGCTCTATATAATTCAGGACCCCTGCATAGGGCATGGTGCTGCCCACAGTGGGCTAGGATCCTCCTACATCAATTACTAGTCAAAATGATACCCCTCCCAGACATGACCACAGACTAACCTGAGCTGGATAAATCTTTATTAAGACCCTCTCCCCAGATGATTCTAGGTTGTGTCAAGCCAATATTTAAAAGCTAGCCGTATGTGTTTCTGTTAACTCTAAAACGAGCCTTAAGTTTGCCTCCAGATCAACCTACTGTCCTTTTCTTGGCCTGATCNGGATAAATCTTTATTAAGACCCTCTCCCCAGATGATTCTAGGTTGTGTCAAGCCGATATTTAAAAGCTAGCCGTATGTGTTTCTGTTAACTCTAAAGCGAGCCTTAAGTTTGCCTCCAGATCAACCTACTGTTCTTTTCATGGCCTGATCCCACTTGCAATGATTTCCTTCATTTGTCAACAGAAGTGAGAGGAGAAGTCATGGCGATCTTCATCCAGGTCACCTGGACAAGTTGATGTCCCATTAGAAAGCAGGGTCCCTAGAAAGCCCAGTATCATGACGTGTCACATCCATTGTAAAGAAGACAGCATCAGAAACAGTCAAGGAATGTCAAAAACACACATGAAAAAAGAGATTCTGTTGTAGTCTTGGCCCGGCCTCTTTAGCTCTAAAGGACAGGAGATGAGAGCAAGCCTGAGGGTAGAGTTCAGTGGCAAAGCACTTACAGAACAGAGCATGAAGCCTGGATTTGCACCCCAGAGCCCACATAAAGCCAGATACAGCAGATACAGGGCACATGGCGATCCCAGGGCTCCTTGTTGTGAGCTGGGAAATGGAGACAGGAGGATCTCTGGAGCTCCTGGGTCAGCTAGCACTGCTTAAAGATGTCCACATTCTCTCTCTCTCTCTCTCTCTCTCTCTCTCTCTCTCTCTCTCTCTCTCACACACACACACACACACATGCTCTCACACACAGGTCTTTAAAAAAAACAAGTCAGGCAGTGGTGGCTCATGCTTTTAACCCCAATTCAGTGGGACTGTATTAGCCAATTGACACGAAAGTGAGGATTAGGACATGCTAATGTCTGCTTGGTGTATGAACCATAGAAAATCTGGTTAAAGCAAGGTTGAAACCATGCTTGTAACATTATTCTTTTGTTTTTAGCTTGCATGATTCTAAATAAGTTTTTGCAGTTCCAATTTATAAAGCAAATATAACTTAGTGTTTGGGGCTCAGTCCAAACTTGAGAATATGATAGTGTCCTTGAGAGTGTGGGGAGTCAGTGAGATGACTCAGTGGGTAAAAGCGCTGGTACAAAGTCTGATGACCAGAATTTGATCATGGGGGATGATCAATATGGTGGAAGGACAGAACCAGCTTCTGTGAGTTGTCCTCTGACCTCACGACTGTGGCACATGTGCACTGTGCTGGTGTGTGTTTGTCAACCTGATGCAGAAGAGAGTCATTTAGGAGGAGGAGACCTCATTTTAGAAAAGACTGTTCTGTAGTAGGCAGGTCTGCATGGTGTTTCCTGGAATGCTGGTTGCTATGGGAGGGCCCAGTCCTCTCATAGTGAGGCAGATGAGCCCAGGAGACAGCTGAACATGCGCCTGGTTCTGAACCACTCAACACTGTACCTTTACAGTTCCTGCCTCTGCTCCTACTTGAGTTCCTGCCCTGATGTCCCTCCGCAGCCAGCTTGATTGGGATATGAAACCCATCAACCCTTGCCTCCCCAAGCTTTTTTTTCACTAGGGTTTTTATTTCAGAAATATAAAACAAATTAACACACACTTATACACATAGACACAAATAAATAAATGAATAAATAAAGTTAATATAAAACTTTAACCATATATAAAGAAAAAGCTTAGACTAAATAATTTTCTGTTCCTAGTTTTGAGTCAATATTGTCTTAAAGCAATACTTCGCATTACTTTTTTAATGGATTGTTTTCTGTAACCACACAGAGAGTTTTCAAAGACCCCAATCATCCTATATTTTTTTAAGAAACAATGTTCTGTTTTTCTATTCATTTGAGTGGCTTTTTTTTTCATCCTGCAGCTCTGAAGCCAAGGATGATAAATCAAAAACTAATATTTCCAAGCACCTCAAAAACTAAGAGCCTATGATAGATTAAACATAGGTTCAATGAGGCCCATGGCTGATTGGCTCTAATTAGATGTAAGGTAGATGTTGGCTGTGTTGTGCCTTCTGTGAACGTCGGAACACACAGTTGTCTGGGCTCTCTGCACGGCCCTTTGCGAAACCATTTGGAAATCCTTTGGGTCTGCTGTTGCTGGGACAGTGTGGCTTGGCAGTGGAGTGGTGACTTCATATGCTCGCCACATTTGTCATTCAGACAATATTCTTCACAGGCGAGGCTGGCAGGCAGATTGAGTCTATAATTCTCCTTTGCATGAAATCATATGATGAAACCCCAGTATCAAATTGAAAGCTGCCTTGGCGTTTGGAATCTTCTAGGCATGGGGTGGAATTGGCTTACAAGGGATGCGCTGTTTGAAGACAGACCCTCCTTTTGTAATGTTCATCCGTGACGTGTCTGCAGTATAACTCTGCCTACCTTCATGGTTGTCACTGTTGTTTACATACTGGAAGATGAACCTGCTTTCGGTTATGTTTGACTGTGTGTGCTGTGTGTATATGTGAGTGTGAATGCCATGCACACATGAGAAGGCCAGAGGGGGATGGCTATCTCTCTGACACAGTCTCACAGTGACCCTCCAGCCAGACAGGCGGACCTGCAAGCACCAGAGAGCCATTTGTCTCAGACCGCATGCTGGGGTTACAAGCGGGTTAGCTTTTTGCATGGTGGTGGGATCTGAACTCTGATGTTTTACCCACTGAGCCCTTTATTTTGGATGCTTAAAAGTGGTAAACTTCACAACTAGACTACATCATCAGAATTGTAGGCTCACTCCAACCATTCTGGTGAGGTAGGAGGTGGTAGCTGTCTCTTCCTTGTTTTGGTTAGATCTCCAAAGCTAATGCTTGCCAGTCTACACAAAGTGTCCTTCTGTCTCAGAAGAGCAAGTGGCCTGTGCTGTATCATTCGTGTCGGCCTGATCAGTGGGAACATCCACACAAATTGTGCAAATAGCCCAGGCAGAAAAGTTGGGAGGGTCAGTTTACTTCTTTCCCTCAGTGGTGAAAGTTCTCAAGAAACTGGCCCACCCACGGCAGCTTGAAGAGGCTAAATGGAGGAAGGAATGGCTTCAAAAATGCGCACTGCCCCTGCGCTTCAGGCAGCCCCTTGCGAAGTAAGTTCCTGTTACAGAGTGGGCTGCCTGCCAGGACTCTGCTAAGCTCCTGGGCTCTGTGCCTAGGAATGTGGGAGGAGCTTAAACTCCGGGACTGCCCATCCCATCCTCCGTCCTGACTAGACCTTACCAGGCCTCACAGCCATGCAGCCAAGAACTCAACATGGCAGGGACAGGCCAAGTGTGAAGAGGCCGAGAAGTGTGTTCTGATACACACGCCCTCTCTTTCTCCGCACTAACCCTTCCCTTCCTCCCTCCGTTCTCCCTTTTCTCCTTTCCTTCGTTCCTCCGACTTTGCTCCTGGATTATCTTCTTTCTGAAGGGAGATCTGCTTTGTGAGCTTGGAAGTGATTATAGACACCCATGGCGGGTGACTCTTTGTTGAATGTGGGCTGAGCAAACCCTGATTTCCCAGTCGATCGGCCTTTCTGGTTTTTCTTGACAAAAGAATCCCCGTTCTCCTGTACCACGTAAGTTGCCTGCAAAGCCTCCATCTGGAATGAATTCGGCATCTTTAACAAACATGTGTCCTCTCTTCTGAAACTGTCTAAAAATAGTGCTCAAGCAAATCAGACAAAAATATTTTGATGTTTTCTGTGTGTTTCGTGGGGAAAGCACAGTTTGAAACGGGCCCTCTGTTAATTTTCACACACGTAAGAGGCGATGTCCTTTTTCTGTCTGTGTGCACCATGTATTTTACTCCAGGGTGATTTCTGATTCAAAACATAACATAGCAATTGTGCTTGTTAGAAAGGCCCTGCTTTTATCCCAGCTGGCTCTCATACAGAATTCAGGTTACAAGTACCCAAAGTGAAATGCTCAGTTGAGTTCTACTGACATATGACAGTATTGATTTGTTTTTAAAAATTAGTTTTGCATGAAGAAAAACAGAGCTACCCTATGAGGTTGTCCTGATGATCTAGATCACAAATCAGTCTCATGGTGCTGATTTCAGTTCCAAATGATGGGGTGGCCTTTTAAACCCAAGCACCCCTGCTGAAGGGTGCACCTGAGAGTCGGACACAGCGTTCTGACTCGAAGGTAGATGAAGCTCATGAACCAGGCCTGGCGGGAAAGGTTAAGCTATCTTATGACCCTCAGCACATATTAAATAACTGAAAAGCAAAATAAAAAGCAAAAGCCACCCTGTCAGTGCCCTTTATTTCTGTGAATGCCTAAAATCCCAGGCGCACAGCAGGAGGACATGTTTAGAAATGTGGCTCTCTGTGGGTGACAGAGAAAGTACCGTCTAGAGCCCGCATTTTAGAAAAGTACTGAATTGTTGGGTAACAACTCCCCCGAGGTTCCAGTTCCCTGGGTTAGAGTTGGATCCCATTTTAGTGTTCCCATCTTAAACAAAGGTTCTACAGTACCCGGCAGCAGATCCAGGGCCACACCTAAGGCCAGCTCATAAAGGAAGGTCTGGATCTAATCTGCGTGTCTCCATACCTGCATGGCTGCATGGCTGCAGATCTGTCTGCATATCCCAGTCTGTGCATGTTCTTCTGCACTTGGGATGGCTCTTGATAAACCCTTGGATATTTTACTACTCTTCCTCCCTCCCTCCCTTCTTCCCTCCCTCCTTCCCTCTCCTCTTGCTCTCTCTCTTTCTCTCTCTCCTTTGACTGAAGCCACATCTATTTTGTTTTTGTATTCCTTTTTTATGTGTCAACTATAAAACATCAATTCCAGCATCCCAGAGACCATAAATGAGGCTTAGCATGTATTTCATACTTCATCAGTGAGTTATCTAATAGTGAGTGAGATGTTTCATACTTTCCAGATTGACGTCAGTTGAGGCACCAGAAAAGAGAGTAAATTGGCTTGACTTCGGCTCTACAATCATTGCCCTTGTTGACTGCAGAGTAGAGTCTCTCTGGCAGAGGTTTAGCTCGGTGAATTTTCAAAGTGTGGCCCCTTATGCAGCAGCTGCAACACCTCCTGGGAATGCGGAACTAATGTGCAAGCTCAGATACCAAGCTTGGCTGGCTGAGTGAGACTAGGTGCATGGGCTCTAACGATCTGTCCTTTTGAAACTTCCCAGGGGCTGGGGTGATAACTGTTGGTAAAGTGTCTTGTCCCATGAGGACCAGAGTTTGACTCCTTGAAACCCATTGCGGAAAGACTAACAAGAACAAAACTGGGCACAATGGCATGTGCCCATAATCCCAGAGCCATTGGATAGGTAGAGACGGACAGATCCTTGGAGCTGTTTGCCAGCCCTCTTAGCTTAACGTGATGAGCTCCAGAATGGAGAGAGACCCTCCATCCAAAACCTACTGTGGGCAGCTGCTGAGAAATGGTAGCCAAAGTTGTCCTCTGGCCAATACATGCAAAGGCACACATATCCACCTGCACACACTTACACAAACATGCACAAACACACACACACATGCACATTCATGCACATATGTACTCATGCATACTTACATAGCCTTGCACATGTACACACACATTTACACACTTATACACACACATGCACAAACACACACAAACCTTACAGATCGTTCTGATGAACACTAATATATTAGAGCTGCCATTCTACCTATTTAGAATATACCAGAGAGGTTTTGGTCCCTCCCTTTCTTTCTTTCTTTTAGCCTTCCCTAATAATTTAATTCTCCTGTGACACGGTTTCTATTCCATAAATACTTCAGTTTCTTTGCTTCATAAACTCACTGTCTTTTTAATATCTAACTTACTATACTGTCATAAACTCACTGTCTTTTTAATATCTTACTTACTATACTGTCATATACTCACTGTCTTTTTAATATCTAAGTTACTATACTGTCATATACTCACTGTCTTTTTAATATCTAACTTACTATACTGTCATATACTCACTGTCTTTTTAATATCTAAGTTACTATACTGTCATATACTCACTGTCCTTTTAATATCTAACTTACTATACTGTCATATACTCACTGTCTTTTTAATATCTAAGTTACTATACTGTCATATACTCACTGTCCTTTTAATATCTAACTTACTATACTGTCATATACTCACTGTCTTTTTGATATCTAACTTACTATACTGTCATATACTCACTGTCCTTTTAATATCTAACTTACTATACTGTCATATACTCACTGTCTTTTTGATATCTAACTTACTATACTGTCATATACTCACTGTCCTTTTAATATCTAACTTACTATACTGTCACTATATCAGCTGTTATTTGGGACATCTGATAGTGTTTAGGGTCATGTTTGCCCTACTTATTTAGACCGGTGGCCCAGCATCATCAAATGGTCAATTTTGGTATGATTCTTGGCAAGTATCTTTTGCTTATTTCAAATGGTGACCTGGCTTCTTGTGTCTGCTTCACTGGCTCCTAATTGGCTTGTTTGTTAACAGACCCCACTCGGTGGTCAGCCGCTGGCAGCAGGGCTCCTTTCTCCCACTGTGGTGCACACTGCATGTGATCATTCCTGTGCTCCTCATTGAGAGGCAGGCCTAGCATGGGGCAGCCTGCTTTCTCAAGACCCAGGCTGTAAGTCTTTTGCATATTATTCTCATTCTTCCAGCCCTGATCCTCAATTCCCTTTTCACCATCACTGAATTCCAACTCATTATCCTTGTCTGATTGTAGAAAAAGGAAGACAAAGGGCAAATGGGGGGAAAAAAAGAAAAAGGAAATATTGGGAGCAGGCGTTATGGAGCATGCCCAGTAGGAAACCAGATGAGCTCTCTGTTGGTGTTTTGTGTGTTGGTGTGAACACCAGGATGTGACTGCAGATCCTCTCACATCTGAATTTCTCGTCTTTTGTGGTCCAAAAATGTCTGGAAAGTGTTAACGTGCAGTCATTAATCACGATTATTAAACTAGGAAGTAGGAGAGCCTTGTGGTTGTCGCCTCACTCCTAAAAGCGCCATAAAGTGGGGAGACAGCATGAATATGCCTTAATCCTTTGAATTTCTCCTTTAAAGAGCAGAATTGGGCTGGGAAGATAGTTCTGCCAGTAAAATGCTCCCTTGCAACTTGAGGAACTGGGTTCAGATCAGCAGAACCCATGTGAAACAGAAACAGCAGCAAAATAAATAAATAAATAAATAAATAAATAAATAAATAAATAAATAAATAAATATAAAAATCAAAGCCCGCAAGTGTCTTTCCGCCCTGGAGAGACAGAGGCAGGGCGGGCCTGAATTTGATGGCCAGGCAGCTCAACCTATCAGTGACCCCTAGGTCTGAGTGAGTTGGCTGGAGCTCAATGAGAGATCCAAGTTTGTCTTTTGTGCTGAGGCACACAGGCACATGCCCTCACACAGACGCACAGAAGTGCGTGAACACACATGCACACTCTGAATGTGAGAAGTTTCAAGATGGTGACAGGAGATGATTAAATCAAGATGAACTTACAAGTAACCGGCCCTTGCATGAGTCCGGTGCTCACAAACTGGCACTGTCTCCCCGTGGCAGCTCATTCAGCAGACTTTCCCTCATCTGCCCAGTCTACGGCAGCAGGCACAAGCTGTCTCCTGGCAGAATGCAGCTTGGAGAGTCTGATGTAGACGTCTGTACACTGCTCCTCTCCTCTTAATGGGGGGATTGTGAGAACTGAGCGGTATATTCTCTTCTGGCCAAGTAAATTGAAAGTGAACGTGTCTCAAAATCGCTTGTACCTGCCCCATTTATCAAGCTCATAGTGTTGGCTTCAGGTTAGTATTAGCCAGCTTTGGCAAAACGCCAAATCGTTCTTCATGTTTCAACAGTCAAGAATCCTTACAGGAGATTCCAGAACGTCTGTTGCTGGAATCCATTAGAGGAAGAAGCAAAGTCAATCTGCTACGATCCCCTGAAATGAACTCAGTACTTTAGGAGATGTCAAATATCCTTGTTTCTTCTGTGTATCTGGACAAGATAATTATATGATAGTGTTTCGGGTACATAGCTGAAATGGTAGAAAATTAAGTACATTGTACACTATGACCCCTTCACACATAGGTGTGTATATATATATATATGTATATGTATATATGTATGTATATATATGTATATATATACACACGTGTACATATATCTATAAACATTTGAAAAGTTTAGAATGGGTTAGATTATGCTTGAACAGATAAAAATCCATTTTAATTTATTTAAAAATAGTCTTTCTTATGTTAACTTAGGTTTTAGACTTCCAGCATATGAGCGGTTATTTTCATAAGTGTTCTATCAGCCTCAGAGTGCAGAGCTAGCCACTAGCAATGACTCTTTTGCCTTTGGGGAAAACAAAGCCATACACACACACACACACACACACACACACACACAGAAAGTAGGCAAGCAGTGAGATCTTCGGGCTGGAGAGATGACTCAGCACATACTGTTCCTCCAGAGGACTAGAGTTCCTAACCCATCTGGATGCTCACAAACATCAGTAACTCTAGCTATAGAGATCCCCATGCCCTCTTCTGGCCTCTTTGGGTGCTCTCACAGGCTCACATATACACCAAAATCAATAATAAATATTGATTTTGGAATGCACATAGCTGAACGTAGAATGATCATCTCACAAAAAGTTGTAATTGGACTGTTGAACCAACATTTTTCTTACGCTTTCTCATTTCCTGATGGATGATTTGACATGTGTATCTCATCACCCGTTTTTCAGATAAAGAAAGAGACTCAGGAAGGTTAGTCATACTGCCCTTTGCCCCACACTGACAGCTTCAACACTGGCCTGTAGCACTTCTAAAACCCATATTCTTTCCAAACTATGTAGCACCCTCATACAAAACATTTCAACATTTTTTTTCTGTGTCCCATTTGGCAATCCCTTTTTCGTCCAGCTCTTTGACATTGAATAAGTCAGGTAATTAATATTCTGCTTGACCAAGGTGGTTATTAAAGCCCCGGAGTACCGAGGGAGTTAATTTTGCTCTATTGACCTGGCTGTGTTCTTGTCCCCAGAACAGGTCATGTCTGCTTGGTTGCCGTAGCTCTCTCTGCTCTAAACTAGCAGTTTGTCATCCCCTTAAAAGGCTCCACCTATTAATCATGTGTCGAATTGTTATCATTGTCCATCTTTCACCATCTAAAACAATAATTACCTTCCCACAAAGGCATTTTCATTATGAGAAAGTAGCACTGCACTTTCGAGACCGTGACAAACCCTTGCTAATTGAATTGTGCTTGACTGGATTAAAAGTAGAGAGGTACAATTTCCCTCATCTGTAACTTCACTCTAATGGCTTAGCCTTCTCAAAGCTTTGCATGTGTGCTAAGAGCCAACTTTAGGGGCAGAGACAGTGTAGCCAGACAGAAGAGTTATGAAAGAACATAATGAATCCTGAGATGTACATTTTCAAACTGTGATTGTGGGGAGCTCTGAGTTACAGCCAGGGATAGGCATGACCCATGTGAACAGAGAGGCACCTTGTTTCCTGGCAGATGCCTTAGTGGTAATCTGTGAGGCTCCCAGTGGAGTTCAGCCACTCCACAGCGACACTAAGAACAATATGGACAATGTATTAGTTACTTTTCTGTTGCCGTGGTCAAACACCGTTGACCAGAAGCAATTCCAAGGAGAAAGAGCTTGTTGCTTATGGTTCCAGAGCGATCCAACCAAAAGTGATGGGGTGGGGGATACATGGCACGAGGCAGCTGGAACAGGAAGCTGAGAGATCACATCTTCAGCCACACACAGGAAGCAGTGAAGATGGACCAGAGTGTGGTGAGGCTATGGACTCCCAGAGCCCATCCCTGTGACTCACTTCCTTTGACAAAGCTCTGCCTCTTAAGGGTTCCACAAACTCCCCAAACAGCGCCACCACCTGAAGACCAGATGTCAAATGCCTGAGCCTATGAGGGGTATTTCTCATGCAAACTACCAAAGAAGCCAATAACAAGGAAAGAGAAAAATGTGAATTATTCATTGCTTTTGGCTTATTTTTAGTTGACTGCTTTTATGGATTTGGAATACACTAAAAATGAACTTATTTGAGCCTTGCCTCAACTTACAACTATAATTTGTTATCTGAGTTTCTAATTTCAGTTTACACAAAGCATTGAAAGTTTGGAATCACTGCAAAACCAAAACTATCTTTTAAGATAGGACTGTGGGGATCAGAGTATAGAAATAGCTAGTGTAGGCCATGGGATCACACAGCACAACCTACTGTACAGCTAAGATCATCAAGAAGGTGAGAGATGTGTCTTCCTAGTTGCCAAGAACATAACTACCCCCAATGTCATATTCTACTTCTCTTTTGACTGGTTATTTTAAAATCTATAATTGTGTTTTGTGTCAGATGATTTTTTTCATACATTACACAAGCAGTCTGTGTATTTGAAGATGAAATGAGAAGACAATGGCTCCTTTCTCACTACAAATGTTTGTTTCTAAATTTACAATGTGAACCAAAGGGACACAACCAAATGCCAGCTAAGCAATTTTATTGCACTAAGTGGCTGGCTCTTCTCAGAGACTGAAATTCTAAACATGTCTATGACATATATACTTAAGTGACTATACAGGTTTAGCTATTAGGAAAGATTTTTAGAGCAACTGACTGCTACTGACTATGACAATTTCTGAAATGCTGGTAAATTTGTTTGCATAAATAACTATCTATTGACATATTCATGTCTACTAATTTTATTGCATTTTACTTATTTATTTATTTATTTAGTGTGTGTGTGCATGCTTGCATGCACATGCATGTACGTATGCAAATGTCATAGCATGCAAATAGAGGTCAGAGGACAACTTTTGGGAGTTGGTTCTATTACTCTACCATGTATGTTCCAGGGTTTGAATTCAGTTTATTCAGGTGAAATACGTAAAAACAATCTAAGGAAGAATGCATTAATCTAGTTGAAGCCCTGGGTTCTGATTTGAGACTGTCTTTTGGGAATAGTTCATAGTAATAAAAGTGTCTACAATTGATGCCACAGACTTTATCTTAACAGTAGAGCCAAACACCCAGGGAAGTCATATATTTCTGATCTAAGAATCCTAATGCTGACAATGTGGCCAGGCTTAAAGGAATCCTCACGATTGGCACAGAGCAGTGCAGCTTAACATATAAAACAGTTCAGTTTATATGTGAATAATTTTGGCAACTTTCAAAATAAGTTTTGCTAGTTAAGAAATTAGTTTACATGTTCACCTACTAAGTATGCAAGAGTGTTGCTCTTCAGTGGGGTGCTAACATTCTCCTCTGATGAAGATAATGTGCTATCATATAACCAAAAGAGGCCCCTAACTTCAAAGCCCCTCATTAGAATACCAAGAGTGACAGGGAAGGAAGGCCTTGAGAATACCGGTTCCTAGTAACTCTCTGCTCTCTGAAGCACCACTACTTATAAAAGTATTTTTATAAAATAGTTAAGCAAACATACGGGCATAATTGAACTTAACTGCTGTGATTGATCATAAGGCCAGGAAGTCACATAGACCTTGATATGAGCTGAGGCCATTCTCCCTATTCCTGCTTTGAAGTATTCAGGGCACTGGGCAATTCCCGGTCCTTTTATCTCCACTGTTCTTGTTCCTAATTAAGGTAATGCTCTGCAGACTTACACAGTGATGTTTACATTTTATCAATAAGGAAGTGAGCTCACACAATAATGGGGTTATGCAAAGCTGAGTTTTGGACTTAGAGCATTTCATGCAAGTATACAATAAAATATGATCATATTCACTCCCCATTTCCCCCCTCCAACTTTCTCTGGGTCCCTGCCCCATGTCTCTATCTCAACTTCATGTCACACAATAGCTGTGGTCATAGCTCCTTCTTAAGTCTGTGTTATGAAATATAGTGACCCAGGCAGAAGAAATCACATCCCCGTGCAATCTAGTTAGCTTTGACCATCAACTTGACATAGCCTAATGTCATCTGAGAAGGGAGTTGATATTGAGGGATTACCTGAATCAGACTGCCCTGTGGGCATGTCTGTGAGAGATTGTTTTGGTTGCCAATGATGTAGGATAGCGTGCTAGTTAGTTACTGCTCATCTTGAAAAGTTAGGGTCATCTGGGAAGAGGGGACTTCAATTGAGAAATGCCCCCATCAGATTGGCCTGTAAGCAAGTCTTTGGAAGCCTTTTATTGTTTAATGATAGATGTAGGAGAGTCCAACCCTCTGTGGGCGTTGCCATTCCCTCCATAGGTATGAGAAAGGCTGAGCAAGTCATGAGGAGCAAGCCAGTAATCAGTGTTCCTCCATGGTCTCTACATCTGTTCCTGCCTCCAGATTCCCGCTTGAGTTCCTGCCCTGCTTTCTAAAGTGAAGTAATCCCTTTTCTCAACAGGTTGCTTTGGGTCACAGAGTTTATCCCAGCAGTAGATAGTAAGATAAGACTTCAACTGACTGTAGACAGTACCATCCTTAGGCAGGTGGTTCTAGGTGTAGAAGACAGCTAGCTAAACATGAGACTGTGAGCAAGCCCTCCGTTGGCAGATCTCCATGGTTCCTGCCACACACTTTGGCTGTGACTAAGTTCCTTACTTCACGGTAATTTTTTATGGAATAGCCAGCACTCTTGCCTTCATGTCGCTGCTCTGACTTCCCTTAATGATGGTCTGTGATCTGGAAGTGTAAGCCAGGTAGCCCTTTCCTCTCCTAAGGTACTTCCGGTCAGTGTTTTATCACAGTAATAGAAAAGCAAACTAGAACACATTACTGCTATTCCTAGGTCCAAGCAGAAATAAACTCCATTTACATTTATGAAGGAAAGCCAATTCCTATCATCCATGTCATCTGTCTATTGCTCTTGCAGTACACAGGAATTATGAATATTGTGGCAGTATCATACACGGTTTGTCATACTACAGGAGGACCATATGGTCCGTAAAACCTCATCTCTTGATGACAGCCACTGTGTTCTTGAAAAGGATAACAGATAAGAGCTCCTAAAAACTCACATTTCCCTTAATTATCCAAGGGCAAATTGAAATTGTCCTTGGTTCTGCCTCACCAGCCCAACTGAGCCTCTTCTTTTGGGAATTGCTGGTAGAGGGCAGGTTCCCAATCGTAGTTCCTATTTTTAGTGTCTTAAGGGTTCCTGTGTCTATAAATGACATCCCTCTGTGCAGGCTAATGCCTTAAATGCAGTCCAAAATCAATTAGCTATTATATAGTGCAACAAGGCTGTGCATTAGCAAGGTGGATGTTCTCTTGTGCATTTGATCATCGGTATCTGGGGCCGAGACCTCAGACCAAAAAAATGGGGACACTTTCTGGTGCTTTTCTTGGAGTAACGGAAGCCAGCCATTTTCACACACATTCTTCTTCTGCTCCCCCCCAATAAAAAGTGTTAGTTACATTTTCAATATTTAATCTCATCGGCGATCAAAACAGATTTTCTTGTCATTTATCCATTGTCTCCTTCAGGAATGATCAGACAGAAGACCCTGATGTCTGTCATCCCTGACCCTAGCCCAGCTCTGTAGAACTCTCTGCAGGAACATCAGGTCCCACAAGACGTTGTTTTTTCCTCTCAATAGGCTGCAAGAGTCTTAATTATCAAATGTCTGATCCCAGCCTTCCTGTAGACACCATTTAGCCCACATCCATGGCAGCCCTATTTGTCTTGTTAAAGACCCTGAAGTTAAATTACTGCCTCTCTTTTCCTTCAAGGCTCACTTGCTAGTTATGGTGGAAGAGAGCTATTGACCGGGACTTCCATTCATCTAGACTTCCTTTATTATTTTAAATGATCTCACCAGGCTACGGGGCAGCAATTTGCATGCCTTGTTCAATGAATTCTACCTGATAGTTCTGTCTATATTTTTCCTTGGGAAGGGAACAGAAAATCTACAGATGAATAGATTGTCTCTTGGAAACTCATGGTTTTTTCTACCCCTGTACGAAAATGCTCTAGGTTTGATGGAGGGAGGCTTATTAACAGAAAACCTTGTAGTCTTAACTGGATTTAAAAAAGAGAAATGTATTTTTATATTAGTCTTCAGTGAGTATATGTGTTACATGTATGATGTGTTTGTACTTGTAAATGTCTCAATGGTTCCCCACCTAGTTTTTGAGATGGCTTCTCTCACTGATCCCAAAGCTCATTGATTGATCTAGGCTGGCTGGCCAGTGAGCTTTAGGGATCCACCTGCCCCTATTTCCCCAGTACTGGAATTACAGTTGTCCACTGGTTTTTACAGGGATGCTGGTGGATCCGACTCAGTCCTCTACCAACTGGACCTCCTCCAGCCCTGTGTCTTTTTTATCTAGCCTGCATTTCTTACCATCCCCTCTTATGCTTGTGGAACAGATGGGCATCCTGCTGGAGGCCATAGCTCTTCACACCCATGCACCCATGCATTGCACTTGCCTTGTGGGTGGCCTTCTCCTCCAACATGCTGTCCGCATCCGAATGTGGCTTAGAAGAGTCTTCCTGCAATGTGCTCTTAGGCTTCTGTGAGCGTGAGGTGTTCAAAGGGCGCTGCTAAGGAGATGGTTATGATGGACATCTTGCCACTGATGCTGTTGGCCTTGTTAAAATGATTCTTTTGCAGTTAGGGGAGTGTATCAAACTGATTGAGAAAGTGGTTTTGGTCATACGCCTAGGATGCCCGTGTTGTCAGGGGAAGCCCCTGGGTTTGATATTGAAAAGGAGAAGACTAAAATTGATTGTTGCAAACAGCCCATTCTTATTTCAAAAGGGTGCTGCAAAGGAAAAAAAAAACTGAGGGAATTATTATTTGTTTTTATTTTGTGAGAATTTTGACAGCGACTACAGTAACTCCCACGGCCCTCTCTCAGCCCTTACCCCTTATTCCAAGAAGTCCTGCTCTTGTTCACAAGCCTCCTTTCCTTCCCTCCCTTTTCCTTCCTCCCTCTTTCTCCTTCCCTCTCTTCTTTCTTTTCTTTCTTTTCCTCCTCTTTTCTTCCTTCTTTCTTCCCCTCCCCTGTCTCTTTCTGTCTTCCTTTCTTTCATGCCCTGTGTATATGGTTGATGATCTCATTAGCCATGTTAGATACAGAAGACAGTGCCCACTACATCCCTCCCCGTCCTCTGGCTCTTACAATCCTTCCACCCCTGTTCCAAGATTTCTGCTTGGTACCAAAGGAATGACACAGATGTCTTGCCTGAGACCAAGGACTCAATAGTCACTCACTGTCAGCAGTCTGGCCAATTAGGAGGTCTCCACTTGAACCGTCACTCGCTGCCGACAGGAGTTTCTCAGAAAAGCTGGGAGCTCTACTAATCTACGAATAAACATGTCAATAGTTACAAAGCAAAACATCAGTAGTAGGAGTCCGCACAGGCCTTGTGGCTTTGATGTCAATGATTTATCTATGGAACTGAGCCTGTTCTTCTAGTCCTGTGCTGAGGCTTCAGCTAGGAGGGGTGAGGAAGGGGTACACTGGAGAACAGAATTCTTAAACCCAGAGCCAGTGTATGTTAATGCCTTTCTCAATCGGAATGAATGTCTTGCTCCCTATATGTTAGAAAGATAGACACAGGAAAACAGGAGATACCAATCATAGAATACAACTAGGATTTGTGTGTGTGCATGTGTGTGTGTGTGTGTGTGTGTGTGTGTGTATGCATCTGTGTGTTCAATCAAAGCAACTAAAAGAGTGCTCCTGAGTTGTCCAAGTGAGAGGAAGATGCCAGTTTATTTCCACCGTAGGTTTCCATTTAATTTCTGGTATAATGTGAATTATAGAAAAGGCGCTGTGGTTTGGATGAGCTGTCACCCATAGTCTCAGGCATTTGAATGCCTGGTCCCCACTTGGTGGCTCAGTTTGGGGAGGTTTAGCCCCTGTGGCCTTGTTGGAAGAAGTGTCACCGGAGGCAGCTTTGGCTACTTTAAAGATTCGCGCCATTCCCACTTCACCCTCTCTGCCTCTTGCTTGCAGTTTGAGATGCAGGCCCTCAGCTTGCTGCCTCAACCGCCTTGCCTGCTGCTTCACCATCTGTGTCCTGACCCTCTGGTCCTGCAAATCCAAAGGAATGCTTCCTTCTCTAAGTTGCCTTGGTCATGGTGCCTTATCACAGCAACAGAAAAATCAGTAATGCAGGCATTTTATCTTACAAGTTCAGGACATCTCAATGAGCCTGGACCAGTCGACTGCATGCCCGGCTCGTTACGAGAAGCGGCAGGGACATAAGCTCAGGCTTCTGCTTATACAACTTGTTCATTTCTTCGTTTCTGTGAGAGCTGAGGTTTGATGTCGCTAGGTGGGAACTCTCAGAGTAATGAAGAAAATATCGCATGAGAGAACTCCTTTTGCCCCAAAGCATAACATTTCAGGAGCTCTTGACCAGAACTTACTGAGAGCGATGAGCAGCAGGTTCTTGCCAGGTTTGAGGTTTTCCTCTTATTTCCAGTCTGTAAAGCTTGGTGGTGGGTTTTCATTTGATGCCTCAGGCTCCAGGAAAAAGGGGTTTTATCAAGAAGGCTGGGAACTCCTTTGGTGCCCAAAAAGAAGGGGGAGCTGCAAACAACCCTGCCAATTCCTGCAGTTTGATTTCATGTTCTTTTAAACATCAGCTCTGTATTTGCTTACAGGAATCTTGTAAAAATAGCATGCTAACTTCCCGGCATTCTGAAGCTAGTGGCAAGTCAGTAGTCTGTAAGTGGCACCTAAGTACATGGTAGTTATAGGTACTATTTTTAGGTTTTAATTTTTAACGATGTTTAATAAATAGGTCCTTTTAATTCTATACAGGAGACAGACTGAACTTGAGAGGCAAAAGAGTGGTCGTGTGACCCATTTGTTTTAATTTAATACAGCTAACCACTCCTTTAATTCTGTTAAATTATAGCCTGCTTTGTATATTCTTGCTAATTAAAGTTATTATCTGGGGGCAGCGTTCAGGATGGGGGTTTCTTCTTGGAAAGAATGCCAATTTGAAGAATCACAGGAAGAATAAATGGCTTGGGTTCCTCATAGCTCCCAAGGCTGTGACATAGTTTCTACCCCTGAAGTTCAGACGTCAAGGTCCTGGAGGATTTAGATGGAACTACAGTTTCAGTGGGTTGTGTGGGAGGAGCATAGAGTGGAGAGAGAATGAGCAAAACTCCTGTTTGAGGCAGAAAGAAGAGAGTCCTAGCTTATCCTCCTGGAAATAAAAATTAAAAAAAGAAATGATGTGAATGAGTGTTTTGCCGAATGTGCCTCTGTGTAGCACATGTATGCTCAGTGCCCAGTGGAGGCTAGAAGAGAGTGTCAGATCCTCTTAGATTGGAGCTGCAGACAGGTGTGAGCTGCCATGTAGGTGCTGGGAACCAAACCCAGGTCTTAGGCAAGAGCAGCAACTGCTCTAAGTCGCTGAACCATCCCTCCAGCCCCAACTCACTGTTTTCCACTAAAATTCCATAGTTTATGAAACACCCTGGCCATGATGATTCTGCCCTCAATGTTGAGAATATGCTTATAATAAAACTCTAGCTAAAGCATTTAGAAAGGAACACAACTGAACTTAATATGTTTGGCTGTGTCCATCGAGTACTAATGAGATAAGCAATAAGTGATTCACCAGGCTCCAACTGTTAGCCAAGTTGGGGGTCATAGCCTGTGCTCCAAGCTAGGTTCAGCCACCTGTCCCCAGTGAGCCAATTAAAAGAGCCAAATTAATAGTGGGAAGCAGAAAGAGGAGGTTGATTCAATTCAGCCACACTGGAAAGAGGGACTACTATGTGCAGGTCCTTGAAACTGAAGTCTGAAGATGGCCAGGGTTGTGCACACCTAAGCAGTCTCAGTCAAGTGGTCTAGCCTGCCATGAAGCCATCATTCCTCACTCTCACAGGGTTTTAGGACTGGGTAAATCTCATTGTCAAAGACACATTCCCCTGTGTCTGTGTCTTCTCTTTGTCCTAGCATGATATTCCTTGGAAATTCTCAATTTTTTTGAGGTCCATTGTTTCAAATAGTCTGATAGTCACATTGAGAGACCCTGGTTAGTGTCTCTTTAGTCTATTTTCATTTCTGCCAGCCCAGTTAGAGGACCAAATCTCCAGTTCCTAGAACTCTTTATCATGAAAAAAATAGTATTTTTTAAATGTTCTTGTTTTCTTACTTGAGTCTCTTGGCTGTCTTGTCAATGAAGCCACCTAAATCTGAACATGATTCCCCAAAGGGGATATAGCATAAAAACATTTCAGACAAGATCATTTCCACGACTTTTAATCGAGTCAAGAAATGTTACTAATACACAATTGGGTCTGTGCATAAGAGGGATGCTCTGAAACGCTACTCTGTTACTGATGCACACAGACAGACAAAACAGTCCCCACACTGTCTCCAGAAAATGCAGCCAATGTACAGTGTTCATCAGTAGCCATTTATACTGGGGCACATATCTGTTGTAGGTTTAAGGCCGTGAGAACTTTCCATTCTTGACCCTTTCCCTTAGAAAGAATGGAAGGAAGGAAGGAAGGAAGGAAGAAAGAAAGAAAGAAAGAAAGAAAGAAAGAAAGAAAGAAAGAAAGAAAGAAAGAAA
>LOEQ01001608.1:180358-197748 GCA_001685075.1 Bramus lutescens
CTTTATTAACCAATGAAAGTAACACATAGACAGATGACCCTCCTACATCACCTTATATTCTGAAGGAGATACAGTGGATGGCTATAGTCTCCAGCATTTTACTCAGTGGCTGACTTGCCAGATGACAGACACCCGAAGCTTGAAGTCTCAGAGCACCAATTTCCCCATTAAACTGAGCCAACGTCTATTTTGAAACACAAAGGGAGGCTCCATTAAGAAACTGGACTGCACAGCTCCTGCTCACTAATCAATCTTTAGTAAGAATAAAGATTCATAGTAGGTTGTCTTTTTCCTGATAAAGTCTGTATCCAGAAGGTCTCTCCCAATTCTCTCAGTCTTCCCCCACTTAAACTAAGAACTCTCATTTCTGATCCAGTCAGTGACCCTGAAAGAAACAGGAAGTGGGGGGAGGCAGCAGAAGAAAACAAAAGCATCCTTAGTAACCATCTCAAGATGGGCCATTCTTTAGCTCTTCAAAGGCCCCTCTGCTGGGAGTCCTAGGAAATGCCATTGAGGATAGTTTGTTTTGTTTTGTTTGCCCCTCCAGCTCTCTGCTCCGTCCTTCCCACCTCAGGGGTCCACTCTGGAACTATTTCCAAGAGTTGTTTCCTAGCTCTCCAGTATTCTCCTGGTCAAGATACGTACACTCTTTGTCTCTTCGGTTACTGTCACCTGGTGCCAAAGGTTCTCATCCATTCCTGGCTCCAACACAGTTTAAAAAACACACAGGCTCAGCAGGACTGGCATCATTAGGGTCAGATCCCAGGTCCTGAGAGCTCCAATAGATCGGGTTTGACTACCCATCCCTAATGTACCGATTAAAGACACAAGTAATAGTGCAAAACATGAAGAAAGATTCAGTCAGTGTCCACATTGGAAAGAGGGACCAACACAGAGATCCAATGGCCTCCCAAATTCTCTCCGGGGTCCTGGCATAAGGTTCAGGTCTAAGCAGAAGCCAGAGTTACAAGACTAACAAGGTGTGGTCCTGCCTATCATTGCCATGTCATTGTCTACCCTCCAGTCCCTCCTAAAAGGTGATGTGATGAGTCCCAAATCTCTTTCCAGGAAACCAGGTCTCCCTCCAACTGGCACGAGACTTTAGCCTTTTTCTCGGCCCAACATAAGATTCTTGGAGCAATGCCAATCTCTTGGGATCCATTAATTCAATATTTTATAGCCAAAGCAGGGGAGGGATATGATCTCCCCATTTTTTTATTAGCCTGGTAGCATAAGAACAATGCAGAGGACTCCCGTGTTCCCAAACATCTTGTTGGTTGTTTAGTGTGTCCCCTGAAATTCTGGAGCAGGTGCTGCTCACCACCCTGTCAGCCTTATTGATTAGGAGATGTGGTCCTCAGAGGGTGCCCTAGAGGTTCTTCTCTATTAGCTGGAGGAAGAAACACAGAACAGTTCGGCCAAACAGATTTTCTGATTGCCCCTCTTCTGGGTTGAGTTTTCCTGCAGTGATGTTCAACTCTGGATGCAGATTTAAGACCTTTGAACTAGCAGCCTGCCCCCCTGAGCACATACTTGGCCAGTGCTCTAACTAGTGTGTCAGACTTTCCTCCCTCCCTGGTTTGTGTTGGTGTCTCAGGTAAGAATCCAGTGTAATATATTGTTGCCAGAGGCATCCATTCTAACATCCATCAGGGCTTAATACTATTCTAATTTTCCATGGCAAATCTTCCCAATGAATCTCTATTGATCCATGTAATTTTCTTAGTTAGATACTGCTTGTTTGTTCCCAACCATCCAGACCTAAATAATCACACAGAAACTATATTAATTGCAACATTGTTTTGACTATTAGCTCAAGCTTCTTATTGGCTAGCTCTTATATCTTAAAATAACCCATTTCTATTATTCTTTGGAATGTCATGAGACTGTAACTTATTGGGTAAGGTTCGGGCAACCATCTCCTTTAGGAGCTACATGGTTTCTCCTTGACTCCACCTGCTCTCTCTATATATCTCTTCCAGACTGGTTATATTCTGCCCTGCCATAGGCCAAAGCAGCTTTATTAATTAGCTAATACAAGCAACACATGCACAGAAGGACATCCCACATCATCTCCCCTTTTCTGTCTAATTAAAAAGGAAGGCTTTAACTTTAACATAGTAAAATTACATATACAAAATGGTTATCAAGCAAGAATCTAATTTATTTTTTATCATAGCTAAGGAAAACTATAACTGTCTTTCTTCAACTCTTCAAACACCCCAGAAGGATATAATATTACCTAAGTAAACAGGAAGTTTGTCATACTTATAGTTAGACTAATCAGGTTCTTTAGATGCATAGAGATTGTATTCCACATAGATCAGTAATCTTCAAACACTTCAAAGAGCTGTAGAATATGGCATTTAAACAACTTATGATTCTGTTGACTGAGACATGATTATTCCTGGCAGCACCACTCTATTCCCAACAGAATTGTTGGGCACCAAAGACACTCCACTTGGAGCTTGTTTTCTTTTTGGCAAAATTGGCCTTTGGGCAAAGAACTGCCCATGCCTCAACCACTGACAAAATGCACGGTGTCCAGACTGGACGAGCAGGATACAAGCAAAAAGACTGCCAAACTTTGCCAAGACAGGGTAAGATGGTTTTTCAAATTTTCTGAAAATGGTCTGTCAGTTACTCTAGGCCTTAGCTAAAGTTGGTTGTTCCAATGCTGCAAATGAGATTTTGGATGATTGCCCAGGTAGCTGGTTGCCTCTGCCATTTCTTACATCTATTGGAAGTGATTGCACTTCCTGTTTACTCAAGTAATATTATTTTCCTTCTCAGGTCTTTGATGGGGTTGAAGACTAGTTAGTCATTGTTACTTTCCTCTCATGACTTAGCAAGTTATTTTTAATATAAAACTTAGACTCCTTAGGATAGGATAACTATTGAAACATTTGGTATATTTTTCTTCTATGATATTGTTTATTCTGGTTGTAATTTTAATTTTGATGTATGTTTTTCTCTTCTTTTCACTAGACATTTCTTGATATTTGCTCTTATTGTGTATAGTTTGATATTAGGCTTAGAGCTCTCTTATTTAGACAGTAGGGGGAGGTGTTGTGGGAACTCCTTTAGCTAATAGTCTTTAAGATACCAGCCCACTTTAAGCATGGCCTTATGTACTATAAAGACAGATGAACCATGCATAGGCCTCTTAGCTGCTGGATTTGGCTCCAGTTCCCAGAGCACCCAGAGGACTGTGGGTGGCTACCCTTTCTGTGAGTTTATTCCCAAATAAATAAACCTTTGTTATACTCCATTCCAGGCTATTGTGGAACTCTTTTGTACACCAAGAGTAATTTTTTTTAATGTTCCTAACAGTAAACAACTTAGAAAATTGTTACTTCTGTATGGCTAAGAATGAAGGGATGGTGGTTCAGTTGTTTGGGTTTTGTTCTTGTGTTTTGCATTTTGGTGAATTAAATTATCAGTAGATTGAAGAATGCTTTGTTTTAGTTTGGATTTTAAAAAGCATCTATACTTTAAGTTCCATGTATAAGTATTTTCTTGCGTGTGTCTGTGTGTGTGTGTGCCATGTACATACAGAGCCCATGGAGGCCAGAAGAAGACATAAGATTCCTTGAAATTAGAATCACAGACAGTTGTGAGCCTCCACATGGGTACTGGGAACTGAGCCCAGAACCTCTGCAAGAACACATTTAACCTCAGAGATACCTCTCCACCCCCATGGAATGTTTCATTTTTAAAGAGTGAGATTATTTGTAAATGTTTCCATATCTGTATTTGTGTGCATGGGATAGAAATTTATGTGTGCGTATGTATTTGTGTATGTGTGTACACTCAGGTATATGTGTGTGCACATGTGTATGTACGTGTGTGTGTACATTTGAGCATGAGCATACGTTGAGCAAGAGCATGCACACACACCACACTGGGCATGCATGTAGAAGTCAGAGAACCACCTCACACATGGTCTTGACCTTTTCTGAAAAAGGCTGCCATTTCATAGGCTGCTGCATATGCCAGGGTAAATGACCCACAAGCTCCCAGAGATTCCCTTGCATCTATTTCCCATCTCCCCTTAGGAGCTCTGAAATTACAGCTGTGTGCTATGGTATCAGGCTTTCTGCGGTCTCTGGGGAACTGAATTCATGTCCTCACACTTATGCAGCAGTCACTTTTACCCACTGAGGCTTCTCCTCAACCTTATCCCATCCTCGAGTAGGAACACGGCCTCTCTTATTGTGGAGATTCTTTGATTGAGGTCAGTTTGATCGTGATGGCTGTTTTCATTGTAAATGCCAACAAATAGGAGATAGACCTTATATGCTGATGGACTGTAGGAATGTGCTCCTAGGTTAGATCCTGAAGGGTTGTAATACCACATCAAAGGACCCCTGAGCTCTCTTTAAAGTGCTCTTCGGATATAAATCACGCCTTTATCTTTGACAAGTATACTGAGTCTGTGTTTCTTCATGGCCTCTTTTACTTATGATCACCAATCTTATTTTTTTTCCTAAGCTAAACACTGAAAATGACATCACTTGTTGCTACATTTTTCTGTCATTTGGCTATTTTCCCAGAAACTTCATGTAATTTAAAGCTTTTTATTTTGTGGTGCCACCTAAAAGAAATCTTTTACAGATATTACATATTTATTTAACATAGCAGGATATATGTTTTATTTTTCTCCAATTTAATTTTGTTTCTTTTTGTCATATGGAAGCATAAAATATTTAGGTAATCAAATCTTTTTTTTTTCTTTTGAGCTTTCTAGGTTTTAATATGACTTAAGATGCCTTTCTTCTCAAAGACAATTGGCCATAGTTCCCTCTATATATTTTGCCATTATCATTTTGAAAGGGAATATGCGGCATGAATAATTTAGATATTTTTCTGCACTTAGAAACATATATACATTTGTAGAGTTTTGATCCACTACCTGGACTTGTTGTCCCAATATTAATTATTGAGTAATTTCTCTTTTTAAACTGATTTAAAATTTATTTCTGTCATGAATTTAATTTCCACATACTTTCGGTATATTTTTACTTTTTGGGGGGTATTTGTTATTTTTACTGTAATTTTATCCTCTGCAGGAACACTAAGTACTCTTAGCCACAGAGCCCTTTCTCTGTCTACCACAACTCCTGTTTTATAAATGGTCAACCTTTCAGTT
This sequence comes from Bramus lutescens, assembly GCA_001685075.1. Lineage (NCBI taxonomy): Eukaryota > Metazoa > Chordata > Mammalia > Rodentia > Cricetidae > Bramus > Bramus lutescens. The sequence goes on from LOEQ01001608.1 coordinate 185,511, forward strand.
TTCTCAGCTCCTCCAAAGCTAAGCACTGTGACTGCTCTTTCATGATTCATTTTGTGGGAAGGAAGATTTGGTAATCATGCTTTATGCCCCCTTCTGAACCTGGAACACAGATGGAAATGTTTTAATTATTCATCATGTTAGCTCTACACAGCAAATCAGATAGCTGTGTATTTTCCTCCTGATGACCTTGCTGACTTGATCTTCGTATTCAGAACTTTAAACATTACAGCTATCCAGTGATGTTTTAAAGCAATGTAACTAATCATCGCTTGGCCATTTCTTTCAAAGGACGCGTAGACTTTAAGATAAGTTATAGATTAACACTTGTAGAGTAATATATACTTAGCCTTTTCTTAGGAAAATCTCATTAGTGTGTGTTAGCCAGGGCCACGCCCGTTGTAAAGCTCTCCTGTCTCATTGGCTAGTGTTACCCAGGGCCACACCCATTGTAAAGCTCCTCTGTCTCATTGGCTAATTTAGCCAGGGCCACGCCCATTGTGAAGCTCCTCCATTCTAGTTGAAACTGTACTAATTCCTGGAAGGACAGGAATTTGGTTTCCTGAAGTAAAGTAGCATGTTTGTCTATATTCTTGCCACCCCGACTCCCGTCGCTAATTCAGTGGCAGTCTGATTGTAGACACTTGCTAAGGGCTAGACATCACTCACACAGCGCACAACCATTCCTTCCTCTGCCATCTCCGTGAGGGACCCGGATCTCCTCAGAGCCTCTGCTGTGCTGGTGTCTGCCTGTACACAGTATTAATAACTTGCGTAATAAACCTCTGACCCAGGAGACACTCCTTCTCAGTGCCCTTCGGCCCTGTACTGATGCCTTTCAATAGGTATATGCAGAGTTATTTTGTATCTCTACCCAACACCCTTTAGCAGCCTTTGGCTTCTTCATCTGGGCTGTAATATGTCAGAAATCACATTTGCTCTTTCCAATTAGGGTCATCAGATCAGGTGCATGCGCTGTGAGGCTCCAGCTGCAGAGAGGAATTTCTTGTTTTTAGGCTGTTTGATTTTCCTTTATGATTAATATTTAGTGGTGAGGGTTTTGTTTTTGGTGTGTGTGTGTGTGTGTGTGTGTGTGTGTGTGATGGCATTAAAACTTTTCTCACAGTTTGCTGACTAATCATTGACATTTTCAACTTTTCTTATTTTTTTCACTCAGGCCTTAAAATCAGGAAACACTTAAGTATTTGAACTTTTGTATGTTTACCTCTTTTTCTGCATTTTTATGCATGATGTTAGTTGGTGTTTAGAACTGTATGTTTGTTTGTACATGTGTGGTAAGCCTTTAAGCCTTTGTTCATTTGTGATAGAGAATATGAATATGTAGAATATCATCTTTGCTTCTCATGATGATGCTGTTGTCTTTCATTCATACACCGAGAGGCATGTATGCACAAACACACACACACACACACACGCACACAGAGAGGTCCCCAGTTACTGTCTTCATTTATACACACTCACACATAGGTCCTCAGTTACAATCTTCATTCATGTGTGTGCACACACACACATGTCCTCAGTTACCATCTTCAATCATGCACACACACACACACTCACACACAGGCCCTCAGTTACAATCTTCATTCATGTGTGTGCAGTGTGTGTACAGGAGTCAATGGTAGAAGTTAGTACGTGTGTGTGTGACACACACACACTCACACACAGGTCCTCAGTTACAATCTTCATTCATGTGTGTGCACACACACATATGTCCTCAGTTACCATCTTCAATCATGCACACACACACACACACTCACACACAGGTCCTCAGTTACAATCTTCATTCATGTGTGTGCACACACACATGTCCTCAGTTACCATCTTCAATCATGCACACACACACACACTCACACACAGGTCCTCAGTTACTGTCTTCATTCGTGTGTGTGCACACACACAGGTCTTCAGTTACCAATCTTCATTTGTGCACACACACAGGTCCTCAGTTACTGTCTTCATTTGTGCACACACATACACACACACAGGTCTTCAATTACCGTCTTCATTTGTGTGCACACACACACATACATACACACACAGGTCCTCAGTCACTGTCATCATTTGTGCACACACACACCCAGGTCTTCAGTTACTGTCTTCATTTGTGCGCGCGCGCGCGCGCGCGCGCACACGGTGTGTGTGTGTGTGTGTGTGTGTGTGAACAGAACATACTGAGGTGACCCAGAGACTTCCATGAGACTGAAGCAGAACAAGGAAGATGTTACTATTAATTCCATTAATCCCTACAAATAAGCCTCACTCCTTGTCAATAGCAGGACATCTGGCCCTGTGCAGCCTAAAAGGAAATCCTTTCGCCTTGTCGGAGATGATTTAGGCAGTGCCAGCGCTGGTCATCCATGGTTGTCCTTGAAGGGCACTGTGGCCTCGTTGATTTGGGAGACCCTCACTCTGGGTCACAGCGTATTTTAAGAACTTTCCTGAACCCTGACAAACACTTCTGCGATAGTTACACTGTTTATCCATTTCGATTTCATGTGGAGAACTGAGGTACGAGGCATTTAAGCAACTGGTTATAGAGTGAAGAGTTTTTAAATCCCGGCCAGGGTCTGAGCCTGCCATCTGGCTTTGAAGCCATCAATAGATCACCATGCCAACTGTGTAGAAAGTGGTGGTGCTGGGGGCCCTACCATGTGGGGTGAGCTGTGAACAAGAAGCCAGCTAGTTGTACTGATCTTCCCATCTCAGGTCATTGCAAGTGCCTGAAAGGGCGTAGGCTTTCCTTTGGTAGCTGACTTAACGACTTGTATAATCAATTCTGAAAAGACACAATTTGCCTATAGTGAGGTAATGTAAGAAAGCCAACCCAAATTTCTATAACGTAAGACTCATTTGGCTTACTGTTTAATTCCCATTTTTCACCAAAGCATTCTAAAAGTTCTGAAAAAATGGTCATGTTTAATGTCTTTGAGTTTCCTGACATATCACTGTCTCTTTAGCCAAACAAAATGACTCATGGGAATAGACACGCAGTATGAAACAATGCGAAAAAGAAGGAAGACAAATAGCAAAGGACCAGGGTCGTTGTCTCTGACACTTGTCTAGTTTGGAAGCACAATCACGTATGTGTTGTATCCTTCAGCCAAAATATATTCAGCTCTCTACCATACCAGTGCCTCCACAATGCATCCCTTTGTTTCTGAAGCCAGATTGCTAGACAATTCCTCCCCTTCAAAAGGAACCAAAATAGAATCGTTCCTTAAAAATGGTCTTAACAAAGTAAACTGGCATGAATCTTCCAGAAAAACCAAGAGTGCCAGCAAAGTGTGATTGCAACCACCTTTGTTTCTTTGTGGGTTGTGGTTACCCAATCTCAATTAGTAGTGATAGGAAAATGCTTTTGCTTTATCTTGTGTTGACCTAGTAGTCAATGATGTGGTGCCCAACATGACAAGCAATTAGGTTATTATAATCCTTCAACAGAATATGGTTAAGGTACTTTATTGGGCCAGTGAACCCTGGAAAGAAGTAATGGTGTCTTAGTTTCAGAAAGGCTCGTTAACATACTTTTGCTTGTCAAGATTAGCCAAAATCAAATCTTAGTAACTTCTACCTTACTAAATAAGTCATTATGATTCAGCTCATTAATCTTGCCAAGAAGGCATAAAAATATGAAAATAGCATGGCCAGAGTAATTGACACATGAGTCATTTTTATCTCAAGGACTGTGTATCTTTAAACATTTGGTAACTTGTACATGCTCACGTGATTAATCTTCAATTTTCAAGGTGAATAATATTTCCTGGGAAATATGTGCTGCATGCCAGCACTCACATGGCAGTTCACAATTGTCTGTAACACCAGTCACATGGCCTATCACATCCTTTTCTGACTTTTCTGCACACATGTACATACAGGCAAAAACACTTTACACATGAATTAAAAATAAAATAAAATAAGCTTTTACTAAAAGAAGGATAAAAGGCAGTTGCAATCAAAGTTGCACTTGGTATTGTTTCTTCCCAAACACTACCGCTTACATTTAAGAACTTTATATTTCATTCCTATGGCTGCTTTGCCCACATGCATGTCTGTCACTGCTGAATGCACTATCGTCGAAAGTTAGAAAGATGGGTTGGATTTCCTGGAACTAGAATTACAGATGGTTTTGAGCCATGATGTAGATTGGTGGTACCTATCTATCCAGGGTCCTCTGTAATGGCAGCCAGTGCCTTTAACTACTGAGCCATGTCTCCAGACCATCATCTTTCATTTTAGATTGAGCTGCAAGTCAACAATGGGTTAAAATCTTTGTAAATTGTACACTATTCCTAATGAGCACTGACTTAGGATCTGCTTACTGGGGAAGGTCGTGTACATTGTTTTATAGGGATTTAGTCCTCTGGGTAGAGTTCTGTTTGGGTTGTTACTTCATACTTGGAATGTAATTTTATCTATAGAAGGGTAGAGCTGTGTGACTTTTCTTGGGGCCATGTAAACACACATCTCTTTTCCCCAGGAAGGGAGCCATTAACCCAAGTCTAGCTAACAAACTAGTCAGTTTGTTGGGGTTCCTCCCACCCTTGGTGCTTTCTCCACAGGTTTCAGGCATATTTTCTAACTAGAAGAACCCCTTTTCTCCAACAGTTCTGTATAATTGTTGCATAATGTGTGTGTGGGAGGGGCTTGTGAGTTCTGTGATCTTCAGGAAGTTCCTGAGCCTTCTAAGTTTCCTTTGCTTCCTAAGTCTCAAGAGCCTCCCTCCTGCCTTCAGGAAAGTCTCATTTCAGAGGAGATGACTGAGCATAGACACTTCATGGATTGGAGGTGCTGCTGCCTACAAAGAAGTCACTAAGCAGTTGCCTCACTCTTAAAATTTTGTGAGATGTAGGTCCCCCCTCCCTCTCTTATCCACCCTTGAGGCTGCTTTGCCTACATGCAAATCTATCCCAAACACCAGGCCATGGCTTTATTTTCCAGGTTTTATTTTAACCCTCACTGCAGGACCTTTTTAGATCAGCCTGGTCTCTCCTTATGTTTTCATCTAAATCTGAGGAGCCCTTGAGTGTCCCTTGGAGAATTTCCACATTATTCAGGAAAAACAGAACACTTTTCATGATGTTTTTCATGAGGACATTTGAGTAGAGATATACCTCCAAAGAAATAACAATAGATTATTTTGATTTTGATTTGCCTCCTCTCTGGACAATGAGGATATCGATATTAGCAACAATTCAATTGTCATGGAACGTAAATACTCAGGGACTCCAAGTCCAATTTCTTGAAAAGATCACCCGAGCTGTCATTGTCATAGGAAAATATTTACATGGTAATATGAAGGCATTTTATTTTATTTATGTTTGGTTTTGAGACAGAGTCATGTATAGTGCAAACTGTCTTCAAACTCACTGTGTAGCTGAGGATGGTCTTGAACACTTGATTCTCTTCTTATATCCTCAGTGCTGATATCATTTCCCCTGCTCTGCTCTGAGCTACCTTAATGCATGTGGATATGGGACACCAAACCTGATTCATGTGGTGCTGCAGATGAAACCAAGACCCTCATGCATGCTTGTCAGACACTGTAAAACAGCTGAACCACTTCCCCAGCTCCAAAGGGAACTCATACAAAAAATGAGAACAGTATATTCCTTTGCTATCAAATAACTGAAAATCTAAAATCTGGATCACACTAAGTGGCAAAGTAAGGAGAGAGTTTCTGTGTATATATTCTTTACAAAATAATTGTATTAACTGAGGATTCCATACATGTGCAGTGAGCATATTTTCTTATATTTATCTCCGTCCCCCATCTGCTCCCAGATCTTTGCCCTTCTCATCCTCCTCCTCTTCCTTCTCCTTACCCCCATACTGAGTCCCGTTCACGATTCTCAATTGCTCTTGTGTGGAGCCTGCCCCAGTGTGTGGTCAGCCTTTCGGAGATCACATGCTTAAGGAAAACCCCTTTCCCTCTCTCCCTCTCTCCCCACAGTTTAATAAAACACCAATAGCCCCTCGCTAGTGGTGGGATTCCATGTCCACTTTGCCTCCTTCTTTGTACTACAGTTTGGAAATATGCATCCATTTTAAAATGTCACCATCCTTAGTTCCAACCTTTCTATGTCTAGGCATCGTGTGCACACAGACGAAACCATATGTCTACAGGGACGTCCATGATGGACATGCTGCCAACCATTGAGTACCCCAAATGGAGGCTCGGTCGGATGGTTAGATGTGGAACGGCAGTACACGTGCATTGAAAAGTCAGCTCATGGTTAACTGAGACAACCCTGAAGAATCGTGTGTGTGTGTGTGTGTGTGTGTGTGTGTGTATCAATTGTGTTAGTTTTGAAGAAAAAGGGAGGTGGGTAATTATTCCTAAATGCATCAGTTGTGTAACCGATGTGTCATTGAACACCAGAGGCAACTGGGAAAGGTGTGAAGGGACAGAGCCCAGACTTTGAGGGACCCTCTTGTGAATCACCCCAGCTGCTTGCTTGTTTTGCGCCAGTGTTGGCGCCAGTGTGGGGGTAACAGGATCTCACATTGGCTAGGCATGACTCTACCAGTGAGCTATATCCCTGCCCCCAGCTGCACTTTATAACCAAGCAGGCCATCCACAAAGGCTTATCCTCACCACAGTGTCTTATTTAGGGTTCAGTGTGTAACCAGAGGGAAATAGAGGCTTGTATCTAGGAAACAACAATCAAATGTTTATACCGAATACTTTGCCACCAATCCCCTCATATCTGCTGATTATGCATTAAGGTAGCTCAGAGCAAAGCAGGGGAAATGATATCAGTCTTGACTTTTTTTTTAACACACCTTATGTATTCTCATCTATAAAAAGATGTTTTAGAGCCAGCCCTGAGAGTCCTTCTGGAATAGCCCAGTCCCAGCAGCCTTATTAGAAGCACAGACCCCTGTTTCCTGGGGAAAGTCTCCTGCTGGGAAAGTCATTAGAATAATGAATTGAGGCTCCCTGCTCAAGCTTTTAAAACCCCATGCTCATTTTCCTTTTTAAGCTTCTCCCAGTTCATGTAGCTTGAGGTATGGGGACTTTCTTGGTCCTTCCTCCCAAGTTTTGCCAGCCTAATGAGTTCATGAAGTCACCAACACATAGCATAATTTGAGGAGTTCTCATGATGGCTCAGCATCTAGGAGTTCCCTGCAAAGGTGAGGTTGGAGCAGGAAGTCACAGAAAGGAAACCACGTTCAGTTTTTGTTGTAGAGACTGACCTCTCAATATCCGTCTAACCCCAAACCCGAATTCATAGGTACATGGAAAGATCACATTTAATTATGCGTTCTACCAGTTATGTTTTGAGAAAAGGCTCCAGCCACACTAGTTAGAAACGCCTCTACGTGGAAAGCTATTTCTGCGGAAATTTCTGAAAGCAGTTTGTATACATTCAACACGACACATTGCCTTTGGAGAGGAAGGGTGGAAAAAGATTAGAAAAGTTGAGCATTCTGTTCATGATTTTGTTTGTTTGTTTGTTCGTTTGGAGACAGGGTCTCCCTATGTAGCCCTGACTAGTTTACAAATCACTATGAAGACCAGGCTGGCCTTGAATTAGCAGAGATCCTCCTGCCTCTGCCTCAAAAGCTCTGGGATTGAAAGTGTGCTCCACCAGTGCTTTGTTGTATAACTGTCAGTCAACTTCAGGATGGTCGATTGTGAAATTAGAGAGGGAAACAACTGTGGCATCTAAATGTCATGAACACGAAACAAATAGCATAGTACTTTCCGGTGTTGAGCTGCGTGCTGTTCCCTCCACCGTGAGCAGAATCTCCTAAAACTGCCACTCTCCTCTCTTGTCACTTTAATTCCCCTGAAGAAGCTCCTTCCATTGCCGGTCCACTGCCTTAGCTTCCTTTTACCCCCTTCTCTGTGCCTCTTTCTCTAAATGTACCAGCTGTGATTCCTCTGTCCTGAATGGGAAAAAGAAATCAACTTAATCTCGGGGCTATTTCTCTCACACTTCCTGCCCGTGCCCGTGATTCGGTCCATGGATTCAGCCCGGTTTGGCAAAGACCTCTCTCTAGTTCTCCAGTCCACTCAACCTCCCTGAGCCGTGACTGGCTATCAGCCTTCACCAGTACTTCAGGACTGGCTTCCACACCTCCACTCATGGACTCTCTGGGTTCGGACTGGACTAGGTCACATATTCTAATTTCGGGAGAGAGAATATTAAATAATAACAGCACCAACAGGATGAAGGCATGATGAATTTTTCCGTTAAGAAGAAATCCAGGGGATGGGGCCAGTGTTGGGAGTGCAGCTCAGCGGACAGACAGCTGGCCCAGCATCCCGGAGGCCCTGGGTTTAGTCTCCAGCACCACATAAGCCAGATCTGGTGGCACATACCTGTAATCCTAGAGTTTACGGGGTGAGGCAGGAGGATCAGAAACTCAACACCATCTTTGGCTATACGGTGAGTCTGAGGCCAGCCTGGAATACAGGCCACCCCATTTAAAAAACAAAACTAAACAAAATAAACATTAACAATGCCAGCCATAGCAGCACAAGACTGTAATCCTAGCTACTTGAGAGGACAAGACAGGAGGACTGGGGTGTCAAGGCCTACCAGAGCACCTTAATAAAACACTATCTCAAAATAAAAGAAAAAAATACAAAATGGCTGGGAATTAGAAATCAGGTGAAATATTTACCTGGCATGTGGGTGACCTTGAGTTTATTTCCCAACACTGAAACCCTACAAGCAAGGACAATGGAAACCGCGGGATAGTTTGTATTGTGACAACTGTGTTCTCAGTTTTGCGTAGACCTTACCCAATGTCAATGATCTGTATTGATCTATTTGGGGACTATAAAGGGAAATTCTGACCCTAATGAAAATCACCTCCAGTTCTGTTAACTTTACATCAGAGGTCTGTGGTGTGCGTGCCTGCAACCACAAGCTTGCTAAATCATCTAAGAGAAAATGCCAGCTGCTTTAATACAAACACGGTGAGAGTCCTGCCCTTCATTGTGTTCAGCTCTTTCTGTATAGAAACTGTGCCATACGGAGGTGACGTCTTTGCCATTGTTCTTTATCTGCAAATTCAGAAATGACAGCGCAGCATGGGCCTTCCTTGGCGATCTTGGGACAAGGTGATTAAAGACGCCATAAAGTTTGACTGGCATCCCAGATGCCTAACAATGAAGGAAATGTACAATAAAGGAAATTGTATTTGGTAACATGGGTAAAGCAAAACCGGAAAGGACCGTGTGTGTATGTGTGTGTGTGTGTGTGTGTGTGTAAGGGTAGCACTAATCCAGTGTGGTGTGTGCAGAAAACACATCTGAGTTGAATCCATTCTGGTGGCTTTGTTTTCCAGGTTTTTGATTCCTGGTGGCCAACTATATTTCAAAATATCACTATTTGTGTTGCAGAAATTTTGATTCTTCCTTTACTCATTTTCTATATTTCAAACATCCTATTATTGTTATCTATTATTTGTGTATGTAGGAAAATATGATCAATATATGCTTTTAATCAAAAAGCATGGTCAAGATTAAGAAGTATCATATACATTTTTGAAAATGGTCATGTCATAAGAACATAATTTCCTTTTTCCTCTATGATTTTTATAGTAAATATTTTTTATAAGTTTTTATTTATTTTTTGAGAGTTTCATACAATATATTTCGTCATATTCCTCCACCCTCCCCTAAGTGCTCCCAGAGCTTCTTCTCCCATTTCTCTAAACGCTCAAGTTCGTGTTCCTTTTCACTCTTAAATAAAGTGTCACACACATACCCAAGAAAAAGAAAGAAAGGAAGGAAGGAAGGACTGATGTAGGTGGCTCTTTTGTGTATGTGTTACTTTCATTGGTCAAATAAAGAAACTGCCTTGGTCTTTGATAGGACAGCAGCTTAGATAGGCAGAGTTGACAGAACAGAATGCTGGGAGGAAGAAGCAGAGTCAGGCAGACACCATGCTTCTCCTACTCAAGATGGATGGTGGTTAGACTCATGCCGGTAAGCCACAGTCAAGTGGTGATACACATTACTAGAAATGGGTTAAGCAAGATGTGACAGTTAGCCAGTAAGAGGCTAGAGCTAATGGGCCAGGCAGTGTTTAAATAAATACNGATCTCTGTGTGATTTTCTTTGGGGCTTGCCGGCTGTGGGGTACCGGGCGGGATAGATACCCCTATAAGCAGGCCCCTCGAGAAAGAAATAAGGAAGAAAAGAAGAAGCAAGCAAACAACAACAACAACAAAAAACTCACAACACTGTAACGGGTCTGGCTTGTGCAGCCAGCTGCTTCTAAGCAGGACGCCTGTGCTACAGAGTGGTTGATAGACCCAGTGTCCCTGTACCAAAAAGAACTTGCTTTTCCTTCCCCAAAACTACCAATTGCAAATAGCTTCTTGGCTAGGGGTGGGACTTTGTGCCCGCTTCCCCTTTTCCATGTTGAGATTTTCTTCTGGCTCGAGTGCCTATAGACCTTGTGCGGTGTCCATGGGTTTCTGTGTTTCCTGCCCGGTGGTGTCTGGAAAACACTCTGAAGCCATCAGACACCCCTGACTCTCACAGGTTGAAATCCTCTACTGCCCATGACTCCGGCAGTCCCTCTAGCTCTTCTTCCACACAGCACTGAGGCAGGGGTATGAGAAGGGCATCCCCCTAGGGCTGAGCACTCCAAGTCTCTCACTCTGCAGCGACCTCTTGTTTTTCCTGTGAAGGAGGTATGCCATCTTCTAAAACATGGGGGAGTCCTTTCTGATGGGAGTCAGCCAGAATATTCTCCTGCACGTAATCAAATGTTTGGGTGCAGTTACAAAACTAAAAGGCAGTAATTCACTTCCCCTCTAGACAGATTCTTGCTAATCAGGAAGGACACTGGTGTAGCTGATTTCATTATGCTTTCCAACCTTGTCCTAAGCCAATAAGTGAGAGGAAATACTGAGTGGAGAATGTCCCAAAGTCCATAAAACAATGCCCAAGATTTCTATCCTGAAGAAAGGAACTGAGCAATTGCTGCATGTTCTCTTAAAGACTATGTTGCACATGGGTCACACTGAAACCATACTCTTGGTTAGTATGAGAATTGCTATAGATTTAGAACATTTAAAAGGTCCCCAATTTGGAGGACTATCTGTCAGAGCAGAGACATTTCAGCCTGATCTCATCTGCCATTAGCAGCTAGGAATGAAGCCCAGGGGTCGGGGGAGATGGCTCAGTGTAGAGGGGTGGGGTGGCTCAGTGGGTCAGAGTCCTTAAACAGAAGGATATGAGTATGAATTCTCAGGACCCAAGTAAAGCTGGACATGGCTGTGTATTGCCAGTGCCTGGGGATGAGCGTGGCACAGATAGGCAGATACTGTGAGCTCACCAGCCAGTCAACCTATTTGAAATAGTGAACTTCATGTTCAATGATAGATCCTGTATATATGTGTGTACACACACACACACATATACATACACACATATAAATGCACACACATATACACACATATATGCACACATACACATATACATACATGTATAAATATATGTATACACACATATACATGCACACATATAAACACACATATACACACATACATATACATACATATACATGTATAAATATATGTATACACACATATATATGTACATATATAGATACACACATACATGCATATATACACATACATGTATAAATAAATGTATACACACACATATATCAGAGAGTGCTAGACGAAGACACCCAAAGCTCTCTTTTAGCCTCCACATACACAGGAATGGGCACATGTAGTCTCACAAACAGGTGAACATGTGCTTGTGCATGCGTGTGCACACACACCTCACACACCTCATACAAGTGAGGAAGTTGTCTAAGATAACAGTATTTGATGGGAAAGACAACCATGATCTATGCAGCGAAGGTGATACAGGCTGGCAGACCAGGAATTCACACTAAGCTTTGGATTCTTCACCCGAGAAGGTAGAACTGGCCTCATGGAAGATGTGGAACTTAATATAGCAGGTGGATCTATGTTTGCCTTAGGGCTGGGGAGCAATCCTGCCTCTTCCTCTCCAGTGCCAAGCACACTGTCTGGTCCTGGGTGTTCAGTGGCATCTGTTGAATGAGTTCGGCCTGGGCTTCTACATCTTTGATTTAAAATGAGAGCCTAGGAAGGTCTGTTAAAAAGAACAACAAAACCACTAAGCAAACAGACAAAAATCCTTTATGACCACTTGTAGTGATGAGGGGAGCGGGCCCTGCTTTTCGTCCAGCCCAGCTCCCGCACGGCTAGCTTATAC
>LOEQ01001608.1:199449-218918 GCA_001685075.1 Bramus lutescens
TTATTAACCAATGAAAGTAACACATACACAGATGACCCTCCTACATCACTTCCCCAAGGCTGCCTCCTGACTTCAGGTCACCTTTGTCGAGCTCATGAACATGGCTGAGGAACAATTGTATTCTATCCTTTATTCTGTGGCATAAAATTTATGTAAACAAAACTGCCTTGAGGCCCTATCCCTTGAGATCCCAATGGGAAGGATTCCAGTGATCATGTGGTAGAGGCAGGAGGCTCAGAAGTTCAAGATCATACTTTGCTACATAGAGTTGGAGGCCAACCTGCGCTGTAGGAGACCCAATCTTAAAAACACAACAAAACAAAACAGGAATTCAGAAGAGACCAATACAGCCTCAGGTGAAAGATAGTTAGAACTAATTATAGAGGAAAGGGAGCTCCCTCAAAGGATGAGAGTGAACAGTGACCAGAGGGGTCACTGTGACAACCTACATTTTAAGTCAGCTTTATACTATTTGTAAAGTCTCTAGAGCAGTATATTTTGGCTAGGTGATTCACAGAGATACTTGGACTAACTATATGAGGAGTCAACAGCCGGCCCTTCATCTCTACTAGAAAACCTGCCAGGGACCAGCCTTGACAAAAACACCTCTTGCCAGGGTAGGGGCATTGGGATATAGAAATATTAGTGAAGATTATGAATACGTGTATGAAAATAATAAAACAGAAAGCAGAGAATAGTACTGGGAGGGAGTTCCAGTGAATGCTGAAATGGCCCATGTTCAATTTTCCATACACTTTTATGCCCAATACAAAAGGGGGAGAAGGCAACAAAAGACTTCTTTAACATGATACAAAGGACAACTTGAACAGTCAATTGCTTTAACACTTTGAGGTATCAAGTCATTAACATTATGTTGTTTAAGCAGTGAAGCCACTCTAGACACATATCCTGAAGGTAACCATTCCCCAGGTCACCTCCTATTGCAAAAGAAGGACCAGAAGTATGCTTGCATATCCTGACCATCTGTCAGGGTGGAGTGGATCTACCTGTGTGAGCCATCTTAATGTCAAAAGAACCAAGTAACCATATCCTGAGTCAGAATGTGTAGCCACACTTATTGTCAACAATTTTGGGCAACTTTCAAACTCTGTGACCATCAGACAAGGTGAAAACAGGCTCACATTTTTGGGTCTCCACAAAAAATCTCTAGCTGAATGATAATTCCACGAGCTTCTAGGCAACTTAGAATGTCGTGTGTTTACTTAAGACCCGAGATGTGACTCAGAACCTGCTTGTTTGACAAGCAACCTGGTCATGCAAGAAGAGTTTGTCCTCAGTGTTCCTCAAACCTGCTAAGATGTAATTTTTAAAATGAATTTATGGGGAGACGCATGCACCACTGCATTCCTGTGGTAGTTAGAAAGCGACTTGCAGGAGTTGGGATCCTCAAGTGTGGGTTGCAGGGATTGAACTCAGGTCCTCAAGCTTGCCAGCAGATGCCTTTGCTTACTAAGCCTTTCTGCTGCCCCAAACCCACTGATATCTAACTAGATAATTATCAACAGCAGAGGATGTCATTTAGGCTGGACATCTGTCATCTGAATTTATTCTAGGACAAGTATAGTTTCCTTTCTTTTAGTGATCTTACAGGGATCTATTGGAGTTTAGATCCCTGCTGTTGTCTTTTGGGATGCTGTCCCACCTGCCTTCTGAATTGTCATATTGGGATCTAGGACATATGGAGCAGCTGGCTGCTTGTTGATTCCTGGCCCTGAAATAATCACACAGAAACTGTATTATTTAAATCAATGCTTGGCCCATTAGCTCTAGCTTCTTATTGGCTAACTTTTACATATTAATTTACCCATTTCTATTAATCTGTGTATTGCCACTGGCTGTGACAGAGCCATCTGGTTCTGGCAGGGCTTCATGGCTTCTCTCTAACCCCGCCCTTCTTTTCCCCAGCATTCCATTCAGTTTCCCCCACCTAGCTCTGTTTCCCTATAGCTCTGCTATAGGCCCAAAGCAGTTCCTTNGTATTATTTAAATCAATGCTTGGCCCATTAGCTCTAGCTTCTTATTGGCTAACTTTTACATATTAATTTACCCATTTCTATTAATCTGTGTATTGCCACTGGCTGTGACAGAGCCATCTGGTTCTGGCAGGGCTTCATGGCTTCTCTCTAACCCCGCCCTTCTTTTCCCCAGCATTCCATTCAGTTTCCCCCACCTAGCTCTGTTTCCCTATAGCTCTGCTATAGGCCCAAAGCAGTTCCTTTATTTATTAACCAATGATATTCAAAGCATACAGAGGGGAATCCCACATCTGACATATTTAGTCGGGTGGTTTGACATGAAACCCCCTTCCTGTTTGGTGGTGTGATATGAACTCCCCCTTTCCCTCCTCTGATTTCTGCATCACAGTGTCTAATAAATCACAGGGCGGGGTCTGATAACCAAAGGCGCCTCTCTCTTCCTTCATTAAATCAACAAGAAGGCTTGAGTCTTGCTTCAAGATGTGCAATAATTTATACGATTAGTGCAGATTATTTTTGTTTTTCCAAAAATAATAAATGACTCAGTGAGTAGCATTTGGCCAGAGGCACATGAAAAACAATCCATAGCATATGGATTTGCTCAATGGCATTTACAGGCCCTTGATTAGAATTCAGCTGCTGCTGGAGTTGTGAGGGTGCTACTGACTGGTGGACGTTTGAAGTTGTGCTATGTGGCAGAGGCTAGAAAACTCACAGAGAGAAGCATCTCCTGTCACCTCCAGTGGCCAGAGCCAGCTGTCAGTGAGAGCTGACATTTTACAGGACAGCTATAAACATGGCTGAATGTCATGATGGTGGAGGCTAGCTTCGTGATGCTGTTTTTCATCTTTCTTTTGTTCAGCCCTCTGGCAATAATCTGCACGCCTGAGATGTTGGGCCTTTAAAGTTCCTGGGGGAAGATATGAGTAGTTCTTAACATTGATGTTCCTATGTACCCACATCTGAGTTCCTGCTGGCCACCTAAGAATTCAGTGACATGCCTAGTGTTTGGGGGATTCCCAGAGAGAAGGCAGGCAGGGCAAAGGGGGCTACAAGGTGATGAAGACAAATAGCTCTTTTTTGAAACAGAAAGAGATTGGTTTCCAAAGGATTGCACCAATCCTCTTTCAGTGCGCTCTTGATGGGCCAGGCTAGTTTGCTCTCTTCAATGAATCTGACTTAAATATGTCTATGAGGTTATGTTGAAAATACCCAGACATGTGCATGGTTTTCTTAGTGAGACATGGGATCACTGCTCTCAGAGAACAAAGAAACAGCAGACACACGGAGCCATGTTCAACGTGGCTGTGACATTATTGCTTGTGTGAATAAATACATGTGAAAGGAGATGATGGTTCCAATGGCGGGAGGCATGGGCAACTGTAAGCAGGAGCCCTCTGGCATTGAAGGAAGGTGTTGCCTGTGATCTGGGTTTCCCAGGAAAACCCAAAGTGAATACAGGATGATGGGCTCAGCAGGAGAAAGTCAACCTAGCCACTCCCTCACCCCAGAGCTTGGAGAGCCTGATGGTGTTCCAGATCATTCCATGTACAAAATGCTGCCATATTCCTGTCGCCTTTAGAAGATCCATGTATGCATGTATTCATTTATTAATTCATTCATGTAGTCCTATGTTCCTTGAACATTTTAAAAAGTATTAAGGCTGCTTCTCTGTACTTTTAGGAGGGAGAAATTCAATGGCAATTGTTTTAAATAAAAGAGTAATGGACGGAGACAAAGAAAATGCCATGTTCAGGAGAGATGGGGACCACAGAGGTACACAGAAGATTTCTGTGTTTCAGTTGACTATCACTGATGTGAAAACATAATTCAATCAAAGAGTTAAAAGGCTGCAAGGTAGCTTAGTTGGTAAAGTGCCAAGCCAGGTAAGGTATACAGTTCTAATCCTAGCGGTGGGGGGCAAAGGCAAGTAGATTCAGCAGCCTGGCTAAGTCAGTGAGCCCCCAGTCCTAGTGAGAGACCTTATCCTCAAAAATGAGGTAGATAGCTCATGAGGAATTATAGCCAAGATTGTCCTTTGACCTCTCTATATACATACACGCATGCACACACAGTCAAATTTAATTGAAATAAATTTAATAAATGTTCATAAATAAAATCCTGAAAATGTTGCTTTGATTTTGTTTAAAATATCTTTTAAAATAATTATGATAGTTCTTGATCGCATTTGTCTATAGTAAGAGACCCAACCAATGAGTCTGAGAAGGTAGAAAATCAAATAGGAATATTTGAAGAATTTAAGCTGGGAGCTGTTGTGAAAGATAAAGAAAAGAACACATGGCTTTGTCGGGAAGAATAAGATGCCTTTCTGAACCAACAAGCACCGAAATAATTTTGAGTTTTATTTTTCGCTGTAGTACTCTTTAAGTAATGGATGTCTGTTTCCCACATACAGCTTTATTATTGTTCCATTCGTAAGGAATGGGAATGTGAGATCAAGCCACCTCCTCTGGACGAGGAAAAGAAATCTCAAGATGTCTGCTCTACCTAGCGTGACCATCAGGGCGGGCAGAACACAGAGATTTGTGTTCATATTTCTGCATCTATAAACTGGGGACGTTCATCTCACCTCCCCAACAGTCTCCCTGCGAAGTTTCAATAAGGGGGAGAATGCACGTGATGCCTTTAAGAGTGGCCCTGGGCTGGGGAAGGTCTTTCCTATTAGTTCTTTTCCTGTGGTAAGAAGCCTCAGTGTGAGGTTTAAAACTCACAGGAAAAATTCTAAGACCTGGGCCACACACAACTTGCTGAGATTTGTTTGTTCGTTTCTGTGAGACTAGATCTTTCTATGTAGCCTAGGCTAGCCTACAATTCTCAATCTTCCTGCCTCAGCTTTCTGTGGGCCAGGCTTATATGTGTGCACCACCACACTTGGCTAATCTAGATTTTTAATTCCATGCCAACCAAACTCGGGTGCGTTTTTTGACAGGATGCTGCTTACACTCACATGGGCTTTTCTGGGTGCCCCTGTTGACATAGATAAGGTCAATGCTTTCCAGGACAATTCTGGAAGCAGGCAAGCAGGCTATACCTGATCCATAGGGTGCTTGTGAAATTTAACCCTCCCCATCAAAGGAACTTGGCCTCCACTAATCATGGTAACCACAGAATTGGATAAGGTGTGAGTCCGCAGATTCCTGAGCAAAAGTAGGACATGCCTTGTAGACTGATGTTTGCAAAAGGCTTTCAGCACTTCTGAGAGTGTTAGCGACCCATTCCCTGCCGTTTTCAGACAGCGAAGTCAAGTTTCATTTCCTCAGACATACACTCAGAAACCAGTTAGAGGACGATCAAAAATGCATTCTTTTTTCTAGATGTTGTCTGTCAGTTGTGTGTAGTGGGGATGGGTACACAAGACTGAATGTGGGTTTATGTGGAGGCCAGAAGAGGGTGTTGGACCCCGGGAGCTGGAGTCAGAGATGTTTGTGAACCACCCGACATGGATGCTGGAACCTGAGCTCAGGTCCTGTGCAAGAGCAGTGTGCTTTTCTAACCACTCAGCATGTCTTTGAAATGGCAAATTGCCTTCCAAAGGGATTCCTCAGGGCTCCATCGCTTTTTCACTTCTCTGTTCTGTTCGTGTGTTGTTTGTTATTCCTTCCCGGTTTCTAGTGCAAGTCATAAGGACATGGACCACTGATAACAGTCTGCAGGCTGGGAAAGTGGTCACTGCCCCTGTTGTGATCAACACCCAGGGCTTCCTTCCCAGGTCTGGGGGCCAGGTGGCCTCCTCTTGTTTCCTTTTGCATTCTTTAGCTAATGGTTTCAATTTGTTCTGTTCCTGCTCACTTACTTTTGCTAAATCGGTAGCCCTCACTATACAGTCTAAAGGTTGTGGGGAATCATTCCCTGCTGTGTCTGAGAGCAGCCTTTTAGGAGGGTTTTCATTGAGAAGATCTAACAGTTTCTTCTTCCATATTTGCTAGCCTCCTCCCTTCTCCTCTTTCCTCACTCCATCCATCCTCCCTTCCTTCTCTCTCCCTTCTCCCTTCTCCTCCTTCCTCCCTCCCTCCATCCATCCTCCCTTCCTTCTCTCTCTCCCTTCTCCTCCTTCCTCACTCCATCCATCCTCCCTCCTTCTCTCTCTCCCTTCTCCTCCTTCCTCACTCCATCCATCCTCCCTTCCTTCTCTCTCCCTTCTCCCTCCTTCTTTCCTTCCTCCCTCCCATCTCTACCTTTTTCCCCCTCTCCCTCCATTTCTCCTCCCTTTCCCTCCTTCCATCTTTGTTTTTGACATACACTAATTGATCCCAGGCTGGATCAATTAGTGATTAATTGATTAATCAATAAATCAATTAATTAATCAATTAATGAGAGATGACATTGAATTTCCGATTCTCCTGCTTCCCCCTCTGAAGTACCAAAATTACAGGCATGTGTTACCCCACTAGTGAGCAGAGAGTCTGTTAAGGTCCAAGGACACCAGGAAAGCTTGGTGATGAGGGCACTGAAGAAATAAATGTCCCTGAAGAGATGGACCTACACTGGAATTTTCATAGGCTCTCCAGTAGCAACACCACCAGAGCTCTCACACCAGAAACGACTAGTCCAGACACAACTGAGAGTAATTTCTGCATTCTCCCCCCCATGTCCTTTTATGTTTAATTTAGCGCTAGTCTCTAAGCTGATGCTGTTCTTAAAGATTCGGCCTCCTGCTCAGTTATAATGTAACTACCCTAGGCATTAAATAGTAACATAGTTATAAGCAAGCAGTATCTACTGCCAATATGTTTACTGATTTATTTACTTCATAACAAAACTTAAATCTTACTTGTGCTCTTCAGTTTTTACCAGAGTATACCACCAATGGTAGCATCTTATGAAATTTAGATAGCTTATTTTATGTATAATAATTCAAACTTATAAATAATACAGATACATCTCTTTGAATTATGTGTTCAGTGGCACTGCTGATTGGAGTGATTTATTCTACATGGTAGTGGGAGTATTATCATGGCAGGACTAGAAACTGGCGTGACAGCAGACATGATGGTTCAGTGGGTATGGGTGCTTGCTCCTGCACCTGACAACCTCAGTTCAGTCACTCAAACTTATGGGCTAGAGAGAGGAAACCAACTCCCTGCAAGTTGTTCTTTCTCTGCACCCAATAAAAATGTAAAAACTATAAACAAATTTGAATATAAACCCAATTTAGTTAGCATCTCTGAGCTTAGTTTCTCATGTTATGAAACCCTTTTAGACTATTCCATGAATCAATGAGAGCCTGGTGTGTAATCATTCCAGGACACCTAAGCATAAAGTCAAATAAAAATGATCGCTTTCTTAGACTCAGATATTTTCCTTTAAAGGAAGCAGAGCCTATAGCCCCACAAACAAAAATTTCTTTCTCAACTTCCTTTCCCGATGTGGGATTCCCCTCTGTGTGTTGTGAACACCATTGATTAATGAATAAAGCTGCTTTGGCCTACAGTAGGGCAGAACTGAGGAAGGTGGGAACTCCAAGCAGATAGAAGGGGAAAGAAGGTGGAGTCAGGAGACACCATGCAGCCTCAGGGGGAGAAACACCCCACATGCCGCTACCAGTAAACCATGAGCCTCATGGTAAAGTACAAAATAATTGAAAGATATTAATTTAAGATATAAAAGCTAGCTAGAAATATGCTTAAGCTATTGACCAAACAGTATTGCAATTAATATAGTTTCTGTGTTATTATTTCAAGTCTGGGTGGCCAGGAAACAAACGAACAGTCTCTGCCAACATTTCCCCTCTGCCTCACTCCCTTAAACTTTATGAACTGATTTGCCAAGAAGAATCTATCGATCATGAATCTTTTAAAACCAATGCAGATGGCTAGTTAACTTTATGAGATGTTCAAACTTGTGTTGTGTGCTGGTGAGCCTTTGGGACTCAGAAACTAGAAAGACTCTGTTGGTGTAGAAAAGCTAATCCCACTCTAGATGCTGAGGTCAGCCGGGTCAACCTCCTCACTTGCTATCATTCCCTGGCACCTGACTAGGTGCCTGACAGTGTGTAGCAGCAGCCAGGAGTGCTGAGTTCTAGGTTCTGACCATCCAGGTCAGGTTATGGTTCTGCTGCATCCGAGAGGGTAGCTATTGGGTGTCTTCGCATCTAAACATGCGAAATGTAGGCAGTTGACTCATGAACTCACAGACTCATGGACAGATGAGCAAGGCAGTATGAGAAGTGAGCCAAATACTGAATATACATAATGAGCCAGTCTGTGTGAACTATATAAGTAAGCATACAGAGACACCCATCTCTGAAGCAAACCGTTGCCTGGAGGTGGTTATTAATGACGAAAATTATAATTGGAAAGACTCCAAATGTGGAGATGGAATTCCAGCTTAGCTTGAAGAATAAAGCCATCCCTCAAAAAAAAGACTCCAGACAGTAAAAGCCACCTGGCAGAACTGGAAGGAAGTAGCAAACGGAATAAGTGGGGGCTCTGAGTTCCCTTTGTTCTGGTCTAAAGATTTTTTTATTAAAACTACCTGTGTCGTTGTCAAACAGGGAGAGACATTTGCTAGCAGTGAGGATAATTTGATGCTTTAACCACATCTTCTGTCTTAGCATCTGGAGACTAAAAGAAAAGGTCCGAGAAAAGATATGAGTGTTTCACGGGCTCTGAAGCCGCCAAACTCATGGGCCACTTCCGGCTCGCTGGGCCCTCTGCCTGAAGCGTCCTTGCTCCCTAAGGACCTCTGACATTCCTGTGTTAGGACCAGGGAGGAGAGAAAGACGTTTTTATTGTGCTCTGCCCCGATTTCTCTGTTCCGGTCGATGAAAAATGTGTTTGCAGTATCGCCACAATCCCAGTTGTCCCAGTCAACGCTCTTGACATACAGACCCAAGAAGCTGTGCCTCCTGAAATTTTAAACAATGTGTTGCTAAGCAGTCCCGCCGCCGTCTCTGACCTCGATTCCGGTCCCTTGCATGCTGCAGGAAGGTGAAAAGGCAAAGTGTGAATAATAGATGCTTAATGCGAGGAGCAGAGGGCTTGCCATTCTGAGAGATGCTGGATGGAAAGCAAACACAGCAGGAGGAAAAGGAGACAGAACGTTGGGGTATGCCGTGTCCTTCCGGGTGCCATCATTATGATTAACGTGCTGTTAGCTTCCGTGGCTATTCATGGTCCGGCAAGTCCTGCAGGATTCTCTGACAAACGTTCAGAGGCAGAGCCTAATTTGTGCAGCGAGCTCAACTCTCTGACTTCACATCCAAGCCCTTTCCTGGGTACCCTGGGAGTTGTAACGTCGAATAGGAAGGTTACCCTCATCTTCACACTTTTCATTCTTTCAGACCACCTCGTCCTAGGGAAGGGGATCCTGCCGGGGCCAGGATGTGTGTTCTAGTTGCCATTTTCAGCTCATCTCTACCACCTCTTCCTTAGAACCCCATTTATGCTGCATGATACTCAGGATTTAGAGTAACACGGGAGCAAAACTTTGGGCATGTCTGTGAGGTGGGAAGGCCCACCCCGAATGTGAACCTGTGGACCGGGGTCTTGAACCGAATAAAGAGGAAAGATGGATCGAGCTCTGGCTTTTTACTGCTCTGTGCTTCCCTGACTGAGAATGTCATGTAAGGAACGGCCTCGCCATCCTGCCACCATGCCTTCCCCACCAGAGTGGACTGGACCCTTGAACTGGGAGCCAAAATAATCTCTTTCGTCAGACACTTTGTCATAGCAACGAGACAAGGAGTAACCAACATGCCCACTATGTTTCTATGGTCACTCACGGTCTTCTACATCATTCTGATGCATTCTTGGTATTTTATCAGTTTTTTAACCTCTTCCCCTCCGGTGATTTCACCTTCATTAGACCTCAGCCACCCACCCACCCAGTGGCACTGTCCCACATTCTGTCATTGGTAATTACTGAACGCTTGTTTCATCATCCCAGTTCCAGGAGGGCTGTTGTGACTCAGTCCTTGGTATCTTCCCAGTTCACCCTCTGGTTCTCCTGACACCAGTGCTTATGAAACGGGTTGTAATCACACCTTAAGAGCGAGGCATTGTTTCTCTTATCTGTTCTTTATTGTCTGACCTCCTCATGTTCGCGGTGCTCCACTGACATTTCACAGAAGACTAATTCTGTTACGTACACCCCTAGAACCAGAGTTCTCTCTCCTTTCCGTTACTGTGGAAGAATTCCAACTTCAGCTGCACCCTTCTCCTTTTTCCTTGAAGCACAGGCACATTGGAGAGCTGCCTCCATTGGCCTCTCCAAACCTTCCCACTCACCTAGGGCAGGTCCTCATTGCTGCCACCCAGGGTATTCTGTTTCCCTGGCCTCTTCACGTTTCCGCTCACGCAGGATGACTGATTGCTACATTTTCTCTCCTCTCTCCTCCAGCTAGCTGTGAGTGCTCTTTCACCGGAAGTGTGTAAACTCTCCAACGAGAACTTGAAAAAGCTTCCTGCAGGACATCTTCCACCCCTTCCCAGCTACTCGCTCTGCACACTCACCTTCTCTCCCAAGCTCCCTTGCTACTGCAGATGACTCATTACCACCCTGGGAAAGGTTCCCCTTCTACCCATGCCCCAAGTCCCACATTGTCCTTCACAAGGCACCCTCAGCTAGTCTCCACCATTCCATCTGAACTGCTCTCATCAGCACACAAGCATCCGGTCCCTTCTGTGATACTTCATAATGGTTGACAATTAGACAGAGTCTCAGATCACCAGAGATGAGGCCCCAGGGTTATCTGGAGGGGAGGTCTTAGATTTGGTTGAGGTGGGGCTACCTACCGTGAACATAGGTGGTATTGTTCCATGTGCAGGGGTCCTGGATTGGAAGGGGGATCAAAAGGAGAAGCCAGTGGAGTATCAGCATTCCCTTACCTACTGTAGATACATTGTAACCAGATGTGTCAGGTTCTGGCTGCCATGGATTGCCTACCACAATTGACAAATAGTAAATCAAACTATGAGGCAAATAACCCTCCCTTTCGTAAGTTATTTTCATCAGGTACTTAGTCATTACATTGAGAAAAGTAATGTATTATGATAGGTAGGTGGTGACTAGATAAAGGCATGAGCAAATAACAGCTAGCACAAAGAAAAAAGAGCTCTTGACTCCTTTTGCAGAAACTGCCTAGTCTCTCTGCCCTCCCCTCTCCCCTAATCTCCAGGCACCTGCTTCCTCATTTCCTCTCCCTGTCCTCTGGTCAGATCACTCCAGTCATTTTGCTGCAAACAAATATCTTGTCAGGAACTCCAAGGAACTTCATGCTGCTCAGACCGTTCTCATCTCTCATTTACTCTTCAAGCTTGGCAACATTTAGCATATTTCATCAACTTCCCTTTCTTAAAGCTAACACCGTGAAGACTTGGCATGATGTAGCTCAGAGGAGCAATGTGTGTGATTAGCATATTCAACATTTGGTTCACATGTTCAAGGCTCTGAGTTCAGTCACACACAATAAGTAGAGACCCTATAAATCAGACAGCTGCCGGTGTGTGAGCAGACTATCAGAGATGTTGGATACTCTGTGTTTCCCCATCAATGTTGAGGCTTTGCTATTTTTCCTGTGATGACCAGATGCCATGTTATCCTTCCTTGTTCTAGTATCATCCTGTTGCTGTGACAAAAGAGTCTGACCCAAAGCTTCTTGGAGAAAATTATTTATTTGGCTTAAACTTTCAAGTCACGTTCCATCACTAAGAGAAGTTAGGGCAGGACCTCAAAGCAGAAATCCTTGAAGAACGCTGCTTAGAGACTCACACACAGACTCTCAACTTGTGGGCTTTCTTTTATGTCCAGGACCACCTTTCCAAGGTATGGCGTTGCCCATAGTGAGTTGGGCACTCCCACATTAATTAACCATCAAAACAATCTCCCAACAAGACACACCCACAGGCCAGTCTGATCTAGATCATCCCTCAGTTCAGACCCCTTTCCAAGCAGCCCTAGGCTTTGTGGGGCTGTTAAAGCTAACTGCGATGCTTCTCTTCTCGTTGGAAGTTTCCTTCCAAAACTCACTCTTGGATTCATCCCACTGATCTTTTTTTCCCTTGCATTTGTGAAAAAGAAAACACATCCACAGGTTCTAAGAAAGAGTAAACTTTTGCAGGCTTCTACATGGCAACTGTCTCATAAGGTAAAGCCACGTCTTTGAACACTGGAGCTCAGAGGAGGATGAAGGGAGCACTCAAAGATATGGGCCAGCTTGTTATGGCCTTTTATCCTGAGACTTTGAATTGTAGCCTTGCAAAATACATTTGTATGAGGACACCGACAAGGGGATATATTGTGCATTTTCTCACTTTTTATTTTAATACTGCTTCACAAGAAGCTAACTTTTAAAAAAAATGTTGCATTGGGGATAGTTCCCTGCTTTATAGGAAATCTGAAAGTTAATTTAAAATTCTGCATTTTTCGGAGAGAATCTTCATAGCAACTTGGTTTGCTTTGAAATTGATAACACTGGAGTATTTTTATTAAACCTCTAGCAGAACAGAATCTTTCATATGTCAGCATAATATACTATGTAGCCTTATATGCATTTATTCCCTTAGCTATCAATATTGTGGAGATGTCCTCACTAATATAGGAATCATTTGGGATTCTGAAAATTAAGACTTGTTAGACTGTTCTATAATAGAACACATGGTCCATGATAGCATATCAATATGTGAATAGTTACAGTGCAAGAAATAAAGTAGAGAAATGAGTCTTTGAAGTTTTTTCCATAAGCAGACAAGAGTTTTAAATTTTACCTTTATTACTTACAGAGATGTATATGAGTCTTTCTGTCTTTTGTTCTCTCTCTCTCTCTCTCTCTCTCTCTCTCTCTCTCTCTCTCTCTCTGTGTGTGTGTGTGTGTGTGTGCATGCATATGTGCACATGTGTTTTCAGGTATCCACAGAAGCAAGTAGAGGGCATTAGATCCCCTGGAGTTTTACTGATAGCTAGTTGTAAGCCACCTATTGTGGGTGCTAGGACCTGGATCTGGGTTCTCTGAAAGAGCAGCAAGTGCTCTTAATGGTTAAGCCACCTCTCTACACCCAAGAAAATTGGATTAAAGAATTCAGAGTGATTTAGATGTACAGATGTCAAATGATATACACATTCAATTAATTAGAAGAAAGGGACACTAAGAACAACCAATAGATGAATGACTTACCCAGATACCCATTTAACAGTGTCCTATTTAGTCAAACCTTCCTTGTTGCATAGAATGAAAACATCTACCTTGCTGTGGTTAAAATGTAACTCAGGCCACATGACTGCTGAGCCTCAAGTCCTGTAACAAGACTCCTTCAAGCCCTAAGATTGACTTCTCTCACCTTTCTGATGGCATCTCTCAATTCCCCATACCATCCTACAACAGCCATGGTGGGACCCCTGCCTCTCATGTCTTGCTGAGGTTTCTTATGTGAGGCATTGCTTCCAAAATAGTTACATGGGCTTTAATCTTTTAAATACTGTCCTTTCAATTAATTCTACCTCACCACCGCACCTTAATTTGTAAACTTCCCTTCCCACCTGCCCCACCACCCCCAGTTCCCAGTCTCCCAATGTTGTTCTTATTGTCCATGTGTTGAAACTCAATCTATATAGAATAGTGCATGACATTTCTTATGTCTCTATTGGTTTCTAACTTGGGCATGAAAGCATTGGTTATTATTGGCTGTGATTCCTCTTTGCTGCCTATTTTTTTTTTACCACAGGTTTGTCATAGTCATAGACCAGTCATTGAGACTGGCTGCCTCTCCCTCTGGAATTATTTATTAGCATGTATACTGACAATCAAGATGTAGGTGAATATTTGAATATGTGTGTCATATGTATGCATACAAGAGAGGTAGGGGGCTGCAGAGATGGCTCAATGCTAAGAGAGTTAAGAGCACTTGTTGCATATTCATGAGGATGAGTTCACATCCTAGCACCAGAACACAAGCCGTGTGTCCACACATATCTGTATCAGCTCCAGGGCAGGTGGGAATGGGAAGACTGCTAGGATTGCTGGCTTCTAGCCGGTCAGAGAAGCAGGATGTTAGTTAGGTGCACGGAGAGACACTGCCTCAAAAGAAGAAGTGGAGAATGACAGAGGATACCAGATGTTCTCTTCTGGCCTTTGTATGTATACAAGAATGCAAACTCACCCCATACATCTAAACACATACCACACATAGATGCACATACACACAAACTAGAAATAAATATGCGGTAAGGGTGGTAATTTGAATAAGAATGACCCGCATAAGCTCATATGTTTGAATTCTTAGTCTCCAGTTGGTAGAACAGTTTGGGAAGAATTAAGAGGTGTGGCCTTGTTGGAAGAGCTGTGTCACAAGGATGGGCTTTGAGACTTCAAAAACTCCCACCACCCACAGAGGTCCCTCCTCCCTCTCTCTGCTTCCTGTTTTTGCAATCAAGGTTTGAACTCCCAGCATTGCCTACTTCTGTGCATCTACTCTGCCATCATAGACCCTCACCCTCTAAAACCATAAGTCCAAATAAACACTTCATTATTGGATAAGTCGCCTTGCCGTGGTATTATGTCCCAGCAACAGAAAAGTAAATAGGGGGCTAGAAAACTGCAGGACCAGCAGACTTCAGAACAACTGAGACAAATTTCATCTGTCGAGTGCAGGAAGTTCTTCCTAGCTCACGACTTTCTTATCTGGAAAATATATGCCCAGGAATGTCACAGTGCTCTTAAAATTGGAGAATAAAATAACATTTACATTACTGTGTAGCAGTAGAAACTCTTGAATTTATTGTTTAACAATTACTAGTATTTTTATAAAATATCCTACCTCCAAAAATATGAACAAGAAATCATTGTTTTCAAGTCATTTTGACCTTCTAGAAAACCCCAAACAAAAATATCATTGTTTGCACAGTCAAAGTTAGATTCTGAGAAGGCCAGGGACCTGATTATGGTCCAATTGCTGCTGAGCAGTAAGGTGTTCTCTGGTGGCATTGAATGTGGTGCTCCTCTAGCAGAGTCATTCTGGACTAACCATGAAGCATCATCATATTGAAGTCCAAGTCAAGAGACATCAACTGATTACAAATTGAGGAAGAGACATTTTGATGAGGGAGAATGTCTTTGCAAGGCCTCCTAGTGCCTCCCTGCACATTGCTTGTGAGCTGTAAGCTAAAAGCCACTATCTGCAGAGTGGAAGAATAAGTCAGTGCTTTTATTGGTTGATTGTAGCCTGATAATAAAAACCCAGAGACAGATATTGGGGTTCAATCTGAAGATCAAAGGAGCAAAGCAGCCAAGCTACTAGAGAAGTCTTACCTCTACCAAGTCTGGGGGGCTGCATACTGATCTCTGAGTTTCTGTCTCCTCCCATTTTATATTCCTTTTTAGTGCTGGGATTAAAAGTGAGAGCCACTATCACCTGTATCTGTGTCTGCACTGATCTTGTGTAGCCCAGGGTGGCCTTGAACTCACAGAGATCCATCTGCCTGTGTCTCCCAAGTCCTGGGAATAAAGGTGTGTGTGACACCACCGCCTCTTCTCTAGTGGCTTAGTTTTACCTTCTGATCTTCAGGCAAACTTTAATTATTAGAACATAAATAAAATATCATTATAGTTGATCAATATCACTAGCCAGGGCAGGTAGATATTCTGACCCTGTGGATATGATGCCTTGAATGCACAGCAGAGTATCTTTGTGTGTTGGTTTACTGACTCCAGATGATTCTATCAGTGTTAGATTTGCTGATGTCACCATACTATAATTACCTTAGAGGACGTCTTATAAAATGTACACTGAAGCTTTAGGACACATAAGGGCGTGCTCTACCAATTGCTTAGGTAGTTCAGAGAAACAACCTTCTAATCAGAAAGACAAATAGGTTGAGATATATCTATATAGAGCAGGAAGTTTTAAAGCAAATAAATTAAAATGTAACAGGTGAATCCGAGGAAATGTCATGAGGTTACCCCATATATGTTCCCACTATTCTTGTAATTTTTCTGTGTTTGGCATTATTTCTATACAAATATTTTTTTAAATGGGGCTCAGTATCTGATGGATTTGTTTTATTTGCCTCATCTGAAAGAATTTGTTTTCTTTAGTAAATACCTAACTTACAATCAGGCAGGCACTTAGGCTCCTGGGAACTAAGATGTTTTGTGCATAAAAATAGCAATAGAGAGATGTTTGATATGTTAATATCTTACTGTGTCTTCATTTTTATTATTTATTATTAATGAGATGCAGTTGTCTTTGAATCCTGCTGAACGTTTAATAGTAGAATTGTACATCATTCGTTTCCAAATGCCTGTGTCCCATATGTGTTAGAAACACAAATTCAATAAGCTCTTCAAGTAATTTCATAAAGGAGAAGCTCAGATGTATCAGCCATCTGACACTAGAAATTCATGCTTATATGCCCCATTGCTTCTTTGGCTTGGGAGCTTGTGAGGTCATGTGTTGCAGATGAATACCCCATAGAATGGTATGTTTAATAAAGCATTTACTGAGGTCCACAGTAGAGTAAATTTATTTGCTACAGCTGGTCTGGTTATATTAGATTTCTTAAGATTCCCCAGGTTCTTCATGTAGATTAGAATAAACCGGTCTTTGTGCTGGAGAGATGGCTCTGTGGGACCTAGGTTCAGTTCCCAGCATCCACACGCTGACACTCACAACTGTTGGTAACTTCAGTTTCAAAGGATCCCATGTGCTCTCCTAGACTCTGTGGTCACCTACACACATGGAATGTACACAGAGAGAGAGAGAGAGAGATATTCAGATTATATATATATATATATGTGTGTGTGTGTGTGTGTGTGTGTGTCTTTCAAAATACCAATTAATCTGTCTTTAATCTTTGATTGTAACCTCCCCAGTTGGCTTTGAGCTTAAATATCTCCCCAACTTCTACTCATGTGTATCTCCTTGCCATGTGCAATGCAAAGTCTGTTCTTGACTAGTTGGGAAAGAGGGAATGAAACTGACCTCTCAACAGAAGCAAGAGAATGTGCAAAAGAACCACGTCCCCAAAGGTTCTGTTTTTTTCCCATCTCCCCTTGTTGTCTTCTTCCTCCACTTCGTCATCCCTCTTTGGCTCTGTCTTTCAAGCTCCACACTGTTATCCACAAAGAGCTTCAAGTAGGTGGACCATAACCACAGCTCTTGACATAGGATGAGGGACAGGATTGGCATAAGCGATGTTTGCATCAGGACTCCATGTTCTAGCTGTGATGGGGACTGTGCAACATCCTGCGTTAGAATCTTCTCATGGCCTTTGCAGAATCACAGCCGAGATGCCCTCAGTGCTGTTCATGACTGTAAAATATCTAGACCCCAGTAGATCCATTTCTTTCTTCCTTGCTTCTTAGCTGTGTTAACATCATAAACCACATGGCACACCACAGGCTCCTCATCCTGCTGGTGAGGGTAACAATATTGCCAGTTCAGAAAGCACTTGTGAGAGTAGCCTGCTGCCTAATACACTATTTATGTTGCTATTTTCTTCAGCAGCAGCATCCTCTAATGGTACTTTATGGACAAATTGCCTCTTCTGTTCCAGGATGGTCTTTCTAGATCTTTCTAGGTTGAATACAGTATGTGTGGAGGAGCTCAAGGAATGAATGAAATGTATTCCTCTCTCAAATTATCTTCCTGAAGAGCTCCCTGACCAGCATGTCATCTAGTGCATTTTCTAGAAATATGTGCCAACCATCAAGTGAACAAAATAGTCTTTTAGCTGCTAAGAACCAGATACTGTGTTGGCAAAAAGTCAGAATTATTTTTATGATTTGATTTTGTTTTCTGGATAAGAGATGAAAGGTCTTTGTCTGTTCTTACCACTGGCAGAGTTTCAAAGAGAACATATGGCTGCTGCCTATCTCAATTGCTTGTGAAAGGGGCCTCTGGAAACTCTGCAGATATGGGCTGGAAGCAAAAACTAGTGTTCTTGGTGCTCAAAAGATCCCATCTTCCAAGAATGTCCCTTGTGACATGTTCAAACCAGCATTTATATGGCGTAATGCAGCCTGGAACTGTGGCTGCCAGCAGCTGGTGTGTTGACACAGAGGAGTCTCACATAGGAAGAGGAGAATCTGAGTTATACTCTCTAGACTTTGAAGAGCTGGAATCTGGTGGGTCTTTTTCAGTAATGTATTGAACATCCAAGAAACTCTTGTTCAGAGTGTTGATCATGGTGAACACTGCTTTGTAGATCCCAGGCATTTCTGTTTCTGTGCTCTAAGTGCTAGGCAGAGCTCCTGGCTGTATGACACCTTTATTTTTTCTCTCCTTTCAGCCTTGTGGTAACCCCTTTCCTCATCCATAAAAGCCCAAAATTATGATTGAGAAATATGTGCTCTTAACCACAAGTAAAACTAAATCTATAAGGAGCTCGAACTCTTGAAGCTGCCTATAGAAGGAGGCAGACATCAACACTCCAGGGGGGAACCTCTACATAATAGTTTCAGATACTCAAAGTACAATGAGTTTAGCTTCATCATCTCAAAATAGTTACAGAATCTCCAGCATCAAATCCTGGTTTCATCAGGGTCCCATATGTTATGTATGTTACAAGTCATAATGAAGTCTTAAGGAGGCAAAACAAAGGCATCTCCCAGCTGAGCTTGAAACCAATTTCTACTGCCAAGCATGCACTGACTGAGTATCCAGAGATGCTGCAGTTGGCAAAACTGACGGAGAAGAAGTGAAATGAAGGATATTCATTGAATTGGTAAGCTAAATGTGGTTGCTGCATCCCAAGAAAATCTTGAGTTATGCTTCTGTTAGAAGGGTGGGTAGGTGGCTGGGTTATACGTAGGGGACAGTTCATGCTGTTTTATGTTCTTAATTCAGGTGATGTTCAAAGACACGGGGCATGGAAAGTCTAGTAAAGTCCTGCAAAGTAGAAACTTGGACCCAGTGGTTACCACATGTTGTAAATGTGGTTGTCTGTCCTGTTAGAGGAGATGAAGTTCATGAATGCAGCTACGTGCTGGCTTTACTTCATTCTAAGATAGGCGAATCAATTCAAATCAACTCGGTTAAAGGAGTGATATGTGGTTCTCAACTGTTGGAGAGAGTTGATCTTGTGGCAAAGGAAGTGTGATTCCAGTTACAATATGATTGAACCTTGGAGACATCCAGCTAGCAGGCACAGGAGTGTGTATGTAATCCTAGTCCTCCTAAGGGTGATGGGGGTGGAAACAGGAGAGTTCCCAGAAGGTCATGGGACAGCTACCCAGGATTATGCAGTTGCAAACAAGAGATCTTGTCACAAACTAGGAAGACAGAAAGATGAGGGCTGACACCCCAAATTGTCCTCTAATACCCACACAATCCATGCTGTGACATGTTAATGCAAAAATGCACACGTGCATGCACACACATATGTAGTGAAAGGGGAGCGGGCCTGCTTTTAATCCAGCCCAGCTCCAGCATGGCTAGCTTATACCCGGAAATAACAACATACAAATTGTATTCATTTAAACATTTCCTGGCCCATTATATCTAGCCTCTTCTTGGC
>LOEQ01001609.1:85298-108759 GCA_001685075.1 Bramus lutescens
TTGGAAGAGCAGGCAATGCTCTTAACCGCTGAGCCATCTCTCCAGCCCCTAAACTAGAAGTTTTGATGTGTTCTTACAGGTAATCGTAATGAGAATCTTAGCTTGTACTGTGTGGGAGTAATCACTTAAATTATCCCAATTCTGGTATTTGGTAGTTTCGTAACGTATAGAAAACACAATGGCCCCCAACACTATCTGGCATATGTACACACAGAGGATAGGACCTGCCAATCTAACAGACAATTCCTCTTGGAATGGACCAGAATGCACCAAATGGGAAAGGATTTTGCAACTGTAATAAGTGTACCTATTTAGTTTGAAGTTTAATCTAAGGGAACGTACCCTGGGGTATGAGGGACCTGACCTCACCAAGCCAGCCCTTTAAAAGAGGGAACGGGCCTCCCCTGAGATCCCAAACTTTCCTGGTAGTCTTGAAGAAGCAAGCGGCCAGGAAAGGATTGTGTTGCACAAGCAAGAGAGCAAGCAGAGAGCAAGAGCCCCCACTTCAGATGAAACTGTAGCAGTGTAAGGCCCTGAGTAGAGGATCTAGTCAAACTTTAACTAGATTCCTGACTCACAGAAACTGTGAAACAACAAACACGTCATGTTCTAGGGCAACAAACGTGAGGTAATTAGTTATTAGTCTTTAAAGACAAAACATTTCTAACTTTTTGTTGAAGATGAACAACAGAATTGGAAAAGAGTGTTCTGTAAGTTATACTGATGTTACAACAAACGCGCCTTCACCTTATTAAGTGTAGTCAAGGTAAACCTAACTAGACCTTCCCAGGTACATTTTAATGATGTGTAGATAGTTCCAAATATAGAAATGCTCTATGTTTGGCCTAGCACAATGTGGAAAATACCAGTTCCACCATACCACATGGCTACTGATGCCTTTCAAAATTACAAAATGAAACATAAATGAAATTGAAGCAAGGTTTCGCTGTGTAGTCCTGACTATCTTGAACTCATTCTTTATACCAGGCTGGCCTCTAGAGATCCTCCAGCTGCCTCTGCTGGGATTAGCAGCATGCACCACCATGGTCCACTATGATGAACAGTATTAAAGTATATTTTAGACTAGGTCTACACACATCTTAACAC
Organism: Bramus lutescens; assembly: GCA_001685075.1. NCBI lineage: Eukaryota > Metazoa > Chordata > Mammalia > Rodentia > Cricetidae > Bramus > Bramus lutescens. Next base: position 86,406 of record LOEQ01001609.1, read on the forward strand.
AGTATTTTTATTTTTGTAGCACTTGAGAAGGGCTTGGTGTTAAACATGGCAGATTAAGAACATGAAAAATAGTAACAGTTAACTTATTTAGACTTATTACCCTATTTCACCCTTATCAGATACAATGTTTTTTATTAAAATTCAGTTTCCTAGGTCACTGAAGAATTTAAAAAAGGTTGTGTTATTTGGGACACATTTTAGATATAGAAAAGCACACCTTAGGATTATAGAAAGAAAAAATCAATGTCCCATAGTGATCATAGTTATAAACAATTATTTAGACATTCAGGTAGCCCTTAGAGATGTGAATATTGTTCCCACACATTGTTTTAATTCCTGAAGCAGGGTCTCATGACAATATAACCAAGGCTGTATTTGAACGAGGTGACTCTCCTGCCTCAGGCTGAGAGCTAGGATCACAGGCATATGACACCATGCTGAGCTACCTGCCAGAATTCTTTATATACAGGTACCTATTACAAGCTCACTGATTACTGTTTAATTAAAAAATAGTAATTATATAAGAGAGTATATGCTCACCTTCCCAGAATTCACACTTTCTGCAAAAAATACGCCTTGTATGCAATGTATCATTTGGAGCCACATGTTGGCTATGACAGTATTTAAAATATAGGTCAAGCTGTTTCTTAATCCTATTGACTTGGGAAAGTGAAGGAAGGTCAAAACCTTGGTGTCAGCAGGGAGAAGGTGCAGGCGTAGATGGTGTCAAATGAACAAATTCTGTGGATGGCAATACTAACATGCCCAGAACAAAGTTACAGCTTTTATGACGTCTTATGCTGGTTCCAGGAAAAAGGCTTAAGACAGACAAGAAGCTAACAGAAGCCACTGAGGTATGCTCTAACTTAATATTAGATAGAAAAAGAAATCCACACATCAGACACACACACCCCATGTAAAACATTGCTTTAAGTTTTAATGTTTATTTCCCCAAGACAGCCTAGCCTGTACTCTACTTGGATAAATTTTACAAGCTAGTTTTCTGCTGCTTCTAGTTTTAAACTTTAACCATGGTTTTGATGACAAGGAATGCTGCAAAAATACTCTAGTTCAACAAAGAGTTATGATCACAAAATAATTTTTATCCATTCTACAGTGTTTCAGAATTACCAGTTGATTTTTAAACACAAAGTAGATATAGATGCTAATGGTGGCTAACCTGGTATGTTTCTTATAGCAAACTGTTGTNTTTTTATCCATTCTACAGTGTTTCAGAATTACCAGTTGATTTTTAAACACAAAGTAGATATAGATGCTAATGGTGGCTAACCTGGTATGTTTCTTATAGCAAACTGTTGTTCATGCAACACTTGTGCTCAAAGGGGAAGGCACAGGAGTTCCTACAATGAGCCACCTTATAAAGAGTTCCTTTTGTACAAATTAATTTATGACATACTTAATTTAGTGTGCATAACCTCACAACTGAGGTATTATTCCAATTTATAAAAACCACTTGCATAACTTTTATGCAAGTTTTAAAAATACAAAGTTTTCTCCCTAAAGTGGCTCAAAATAGATTGTTCATGGCTGCCTACATCTAAGATAAAAAGATTCTAAAACAATTCAACAGATTAGGCATATTATTGAAGGTGTTCAAACCATTACTTGATTTGTACATCTACTTAAACCCCTTCATCGGTCTTTATTCAGCAGTACATATGCACCAAATTCCATTTCAGAAGCTTCCATATCATTTTCATAGAAAACAAAGTCTGAAAACAAGTTAACATTTCAACACAGCACATTATTCTATCACAACTGAAACTTCTCTTCTTTACAGGACTCAACAAAATCTAAAAATGAACTATGCTGTAGATTTACCTCATGCAAAGATCTTTATGTTATCTCTGAAAATGAAAAGAATGGCTTTTAAAGCACATTTTATACTATTATGGCAACTTGTGTACTGCAACACAGTCTACTGTGAGGGAAATTTATGATTTTTTCATGCAAAAATCTACATAATTAGTTTTGATGATATGGAAAGCTTTTCATAGCATCAAACACTCATCTGGTGCAAATGCACAGGGAAACCTTCCTGAAGTTTTCTGACTTGAGAAGCAACTAAAAAAGCCATACTAGGTAAATAAAAACTAAATTAAAAAAAGGGGGAGAGGGGGAAGGTAGAGGGAGAATAGAAAACACAGGCTGCAGAGTAAACCAATGTCTGCTGCTAAACCGGTCTTTGTTTTCATGTCCAGTGTACATTAACACTTGTGATCTCACTTTGATGATCTACTAGGTTTGTTATCAGCCCCCTGAAGGCGAATCAAGCTTGCATGCGTCCACATACAGCACCACAACCACACTTTCTACACAGTCACTCCAGGACTAGGAGTCCACGGCATGCGTGAAGAGCCCTAGATTGGAAAGATGAACCTGGCTCTCTACCACTGAGCCAGACACTCACTCACCACTGTTCACTCACACTGCTTCTCAGCAAGCCTGGGCTCATTTCCCTTGACTTCCATGGACATCGCTTTCATGCTTACAAGGCTTGATGACGACAGCACTTCACTTCCCTCCATTGACAGAGGGAGTCAATGCTCCTTCTCAGGCACCAATACCTGTGACCTGTAGTCCCTTTACTCTCAACCTAAATAAGCATTCGCGTCAACTTTTCCTTACATTGCCACTCATTCTCACTCGCACCCACTCGCCACCTTGACCTCATTTGGGCATATTCTGCGATTCCAAATGAAATCTTCACATTTTCTCTCCCGATTTAATGCAGCAGCAGATCCCATGAGCCAAGCTTGATGGATCAAACCTTTCTATATATATGTGTGTATATATATATATATGTCTCAGTGCTGCATTGTACCTAGCTTCCACAACATCTTTCTAAAACTGGAACCCCTCAGTTGGTACATTGGCAGATGAATTGAAACCAAATGTTCCACCTTGAACTGCCTCTGGAACAAGGCTAGGATCTTCATCAATCTGAAGGAAAAGACAAAAAAAATTTAATGTGATGATTAGCTTTAAGGTATATAAAAACTGAAGAAATAAGAATATAGACGATAGAAACCTTACAGAATAATAAACTGGAAATGACCTCAAATTCCAAACTGAGAGGGTAAATGGTGGTACTTACTGTAATTTCTCTCATACTTAGGAAAGCAAAGGTACTGGCATTAAATTAAAATAATGAAGTTTCAGGCATGGTGGCACAGTCTGTGACCTTAGCACTTGGAAGGGAAGGCAGAAGGATTACTGTTCACTTTCTGCTTCATCTACATAGTGAGTTCTAGGACAACCAGTGCCACAAAGTAAGAAAGACCCATGGCTCAAAAACCAGAACCCAAAACCTCAAACAAACAAACCCACATTAGCAGAAAGTAAATGTTCTAATTATAGTTTTGGAATGTGCAAGCTATGTTATTCCTAATTACAAATAGAGACTTCCAAACTTTCTATTTTAAGACACAATTAGCTGGGTGGCAGTGCACACCTTTAATCCCAGTACTTGGTAGGCAGAGGTAGGTGGATCTCTGAGAGTCTGAGGCCAAAATGGTCTTCACAAAGAGAACCTGCCCACAAAAAATAAAAAAAAAAAAACAACCAAACAAAAAAACCAACCAAAAACATGATTAGAGCTATTTATCCTTAAGGAGTATGCTTTGTCTGGATTTTTTTTTCTGATGTATTTAACTTCACATTTAAATAGGATTTAGTGTGGGCATTTCTCTTTCTATTTCTCTATTTGCTTAGATTATAATGTGGGTACTGGGTCTGCTCTAAGAGTAAGTGCTCTTAACTGCTGAGTGAACTCTCCAGCCTATCTTCCTATACTTGTATATTTATTTATTTACTTGTTTATTGTGTGTATGTGGGGGGTACTTGCCAAATGGTACACATGTGAAGATCAGAGTACAACTGGGAGAGTTAGTGCTTTCCTTCCGTCATGTAGGCTGATTCAGGGACTGAATTCAGACTGTCAGTCTTTCCCCTATGAGCCACCTTGCTCATCCTAGTGAGGACATTTCTAGTGGCTTATGGTTTTCTTTCTCTAATATGTTACTCTTTTTGGTAATGTGAAATGTGGTATGAAACTTAGTTCTTGTTTAAAAAAAAAACTAAAACACCCCACCTTATGTTATATGCATGGGTATCTAGCCTGAATATATGTTTGTGAACCACATGTGTGCTTAGCATGGAGTCCAGAACCAGATGTCAGGTTCCCTGGAACTGGAGTTACAGATGGTTGTGAGTCACTAAGTGCAAGCTCGGAATTGAACCTGGGTCCTCTGCACGAGGAGCTAGTGCTCTTAACCCCCTGAGCCATCTCTCCAGCCCCAAAATTTATTTCTTGAAAAGTTGGGGAAAAAATTCACATGCGGTGTAAGTGGTACCTGTCTTACAGCCTGAGCACTTGGAAGGCTAAGTAAGGAGACTGCATATAGTTCAAGGACAGCCAGGCACATACAGCAAAACATTTTCTAACAAAACTCAAACAAATAAACAACTCTATTTAGTGGAACTCTAAATATATTTTTGTGTACTGCTCCTTACCTTATTTGCTTTTAACCAGCAATAAAAAAAGTACATTTGAAAATATGGACTAATTAATTTAAGTCACAAAGGGTTTATTGCAGGTTATACTACTATTAGTAGTTTTGTTTGCTTTTTTTTTTTAATTTCTTACTTTTCTCCCAAAACAAGGTTTCTCTATAGCTTTAGGGTCTGTCCTGGAACTAGCTCTTGTAGACCAGGCAGGCCTCAAACTCAGAGATATGCCTGCATCTGCCTCTTGAGTGTTGGGATTAAAGGCATTGCCATCACTGCCCAGCTGCTTGCTTATTTTTTTATTTTTCTTTTTCTGAGACAGGCCTCACATAGCCTTGGAAAATCTTGAATTCATTACGAAGCCAAAGACAGTCTCCAACTCCTGGTCCTTCTCCTGCATTAGCTTTGTAAACAGTGGGTTATAGTTGAGCACCATCACACTTAGTGCCACTGTTTGTTTTGTTTACAGACATGTTATTATCGCCAATTTAAAAGTATGAGAACTTAGCTGGGTAGTGGTGGCACGTGCACTTAATCCCAGCCCACTGGAGGCAGAGGTATGCTGATCTTTGTGAGTTCAAGGTCAGTCTTGTCTACAGAGCAAGTTCTAGGACAACCAGGACTATAGAGAAACCAAAAAGAAAAACAACAACAAAACAGCAACAATAGTATGAGTACTAGAAATGAGCTTATCCAGTAAAACAAAATTTCTTATCTTTTTGTTATTGAGTTAATATCTTAAAAGGGTTTTAAAAAATACCAAAATTTGTTTTAAAAAAGTGACATTACTGTCACATCTATGTTAGCTGTATTGCATAAAATTATACACATGTATACATCCTAGTTTTCTTCCACACTTGCTTAGCACAGGAAACTATAAACATATCATGTATAAGTACATCATCTGAAGAGAAGAACTGGTCAATGATCTCATAGGCCAATTTGTAGATGTCTTCATTTTCATGATTCTGAAGTTGTTCAATTTTCTCCAGTCCTGCAAGAAATTTATGAAGTGAACAATAGTAATTAGTGTGTAGAAGTTACAGTAACTTTGAAACACATAATGCAATCTTCATACTCTAAAATTGCTGGGTTATGTCTTTGGTGTCTACGGCACTGATGAATCCTAACTAAGATTTCATAAAGAATACATTTACTTTAAAAAGACTTAACAATCTGAGCATGCAAATGTGTAAATTAATAATGTAGCAAATAAGTAAATTACAGCCCCAGTGTTCATATAAATAGTGTAAGATTATTTTTGATTATAAAATATAGATAAACACCACACTCTCCCCTTTCTAGCATCTGCCCAGCCTTTTCTGAGTTATGAAAAAGAAACTGAAGATCCTGGCAATAAATACAATTATTCTATGATACTCACTGAAAACAATCTGGTCAACCAGAGTATCTCAGGGGAAGGAGAACTGACCCTTAGAATGCTCATTAGATCTTAGGCATGACTCACTCAACTGCTTTACAGAAGTCATTCTAGGAGTGTTGCAATGAAGGGCAGTTACTCTCCTCAATGGAGTACCCCTTTACTCACTCCCTGCATAGAGGACGTTATCGTGGGAGCGTGCCACAACTCACTCTCCTCTTGGTGCTTCTTCCATTACAACTTTAGTTACTATATATAGACTAAGGACTTGTAATTTGTTAGCTCCACTACTTCTTAGAATTTCATTAAAATAAAATTCAAATGCCTGCATACTTCCACAGGGACATTTCAAAGATTTCTAAAACAAACTATCTGAAAAACAATTATTACTTGCCTCCATCATTTAAACTTTTCATCCGCAATTCTTTCTCAATAAGCAACAATATCTTGGGATCTAAGAAAGCTTGCATCCCTTCCCCTCAATCTAATTTGAACACCTCCCATAATCATCCTGGAGTCCTGGTGTCCTCCTGTTGCCTACATTATCACTGCCTTCACTTCTGTGGCCTGTCTACTATGTATTTTGCTGACTGCTTTCTCTGCCTCGTGCCTCCAAAGGCCCCATGTGCCAGACATCCATCTGAACATATCCACTTAGATAAATATACCAAGGGCCTGTCATTCTTTATGGAAAAACCCACTGAAATTTGTAAAACACAGACTCCTTACCAACAGTAGGGCAAGTAATGCTCAAAAATTTTAAATTAAAAAATACAAGCTTATTTTACTCATTACAATGTCCATCTGGTAAAAAAATTAAGTGGTAAAAGAATTTTCTTATCAGTTTTACTGATTAGTTTTCTAACCTATTTCCTTTGTTCTCTTCCCACTTTGATGGTTACTACACTATTTTTTGTTCTGTCATGCTAGCAATTTTAATATGCCTATATCTTACTGCATTAATGATAGTATTAAATATCTGTTTCTATTGTTTCTTCTATACTATGTTTTACAGGGTTGGGAAAACACATACTGAGGATAGATAGAACACAGTGCTTTAAGCGTACAAGTAAGCAGTTATAGAACTGTATACCAGTGTCTTGATGCCTATTTTTTTTTTCATTAGTTTACCAGTCTCTAGGCTTCCCATCTACCTAGCTACCTACCTACGTATCCATCCATCCACCTACGTATCCACCCNCACCACCCACCCATCCATCCATCCAGTACATGTGTTTGTTCTTCAAGACAGGTTTCTCTAGAGAGTTTTGGAGCCTGTCCTGGAACTCACTCTGTAGACCAGGCTGGTCTTGAACTTCCAGAAATCCATCTGCCCCTGCCTCTCGAGTGCTGGGAGTAAAGGTGTGTGCTACCACCGCCCAGCCCCACTTAACTTTTATAGGTCCTTCTACTTTTTCATTCACATTCCAACTTGAGCCAGACATTTATTTTATGCTTAATGAGGCTGACATTCACATTTTGTTCCAGTCATAACTGGCACTTCAGTATTTTTGCCTAGATGTTAACTTTAAGAGTTAAAAAGCATTGTGTTGTTCACATTCTAGGTGGCTCTGGTCCAAAGCCAGTTATGGTGACTACCGCCCTACAGAATAAAGTATTTATTGTTCGACAAAGGTCTTGACCTCCCGGGGTCTGGTCCACTGGTTGCTCCTTGTGCTTCAAGTCAGGGCAGTTGCCATCTCATACTCTGTGATTCAGCAATATTGAATTATTGAAAATTTGCTGAATGATATTTCTCACCTCAGACTCTGCTAATGTTATTTTTGCCTGAACCACCTTTCATCCCTTTTTACTTTATTTATTAATCCTTATTCATCTCTCACAGTCCAGCTCAGGTATCATTTCCTGTTTCTTCCAGGATGGATTAAGTGTCCCATTTTGTTGTACATGTCTGTTAGGGTAATTAGCACATTAAATCAGTTCATATTTCTATTTAAGTCTAAACTACATGCCTTGAGGGGCTGTTTTGTTCACCACTGTCTTCCTACTACCTTAGCAGGGTGCCTTTACTACATGGCAACAATTCAGTTACCTAAGAATATACAGAAGGTTAAACAGGGCTGAATGAATAGAGTATGGTATACTTTATTGTTACTCCATTATCTATGACAGAAAAATACAGAAGGGCTATATTACTCAGAAAATAAACATAGTTACAAAAAAACCCCACCACTAACGTGTATATAACACCTCATAATAAACGTACCACCACACTCCTCTATGAGATTGGCTATGGTTTCCGCCTCATCTTCAGCCATTTTTAATATATTACTTAGTCCATCAAGCACTACTTGCACAACTTGTGCATCTTTTACAGTCAGCAAATTGCAGAAAGGTGGAATAACATTTTGTTGGATAAGGTAGGCCACCTGAAAAATAAGGATACCATGAAATGATAAAATATAGGTCAGCTTTTTTTTTTTTAACTAAAATAAGGTTGATTCCAAACTCTGAGTATGAAAACATGAACACATCTCTCTCATGTTAGCTAGATTACATTATTAATCAACTAAGTTCTTTTTAATGTGGCAAGTTTGTTTTCCTGAAAATCTGTGTGTGCACGTGTGCAGGGGAAGACTAAAGTGAAACAGGAAAAACCTCAACTCCATATTATACAATATTCTTTACTATAAATCTACTTTTACCCAAGATCCTTTGCCTCTTAAAACATTACTGAATCAGCCAAGAGGATGACTGATATTTTTTAAATACTATGATTACTCTAGTAACAGTATCTACTGGCCCCACGCTGTGCTGTTTTAGCATTCTGAAGCAAGACAAGAGGCTATTTTTCAAGGCAACAGAGGAAGAGATCAGATGCACTAACTTATCGCCCTACTCTTCAATCCCTTGGGACAGGGTCCTCAGTAAACTTGGAGCTCAACATTTCTCACCGAAGCTGGAAGATCCTCCTGCCTCCCCGTCCACAGTGCTGGAATTACGGGTGTAAACAGCAATACCTGGCTTTTTACATGGGGACTGAAATCAGGTCCTCATGCTGTGTAGCAAGTGTTCTTACCCACAAAGCCATCTCCCCAGTCCCATGTTTGCATTTAAATTGAGTTTTTTAAAAATTGCGTTATCAGCTGCCACTTGGCTCTTTATTTATCTTTATTATTATTATTACTATAGTTTGGATGAGCTCTGAGATCGTTAGTGCCACTGTTGCTCCCCACATGTGCACAATGCTGAGCTCTACCACTGACTTTAAGACCTTTGCCCTAACATTCTTCACCCCGCTTCGTAGTCCCAATTACGTGACTGAGTTTAATTTCTCCTTTGTTTTTTTGTTAGTGAATTTGTTTGCAGCTATTCATTTTTAAGGAGAATCTCTAATGTGATTTCTTTCTGTCATATTAATTTTAAAAGTCTGTTATCTCTCAATACTGTTTTTAAAAAAGTTCCCTCATTGTAGGAGTCTTGATCTTATTCTAGATTAGAAAATTCTTGCGTGGAGTCTAGAAATTTGATTTTGTGGGTATTCATAAAGGTCTAGGCTCAATGCCTAGTACTGTAACCACTAAAAAACCGTGTCTTTCTTAAGAAAAATGAGTAAAGGAAGTTAAGAAGATACTTTTACGTATATATTAAAAAACAAAATCGCAGAACAGTGTTTGGAGCTGTATCCATCTCAGTGGCTAAGCACATGGGCTCAATCTTTGGCATGTGTGATGTGCACGAACACATGCACACATAGCTCACATACAGCCTATAACCAAATCCAATCTACAAAATATAGTATTATAGTCACTTAAATATAAAGATATAATTACCCATACTGTTATTTTTATTGGTTTTGAGAAATAAAAGTTCAACTTACTTGGTCTTTCCTCCCACTAATTGTTAAGTTACTTATAGCCCAAGCAGCTTCTTTCTGTGTGCCAAAATCTCCCTTAAAAAAAAAAAAACAGTAAAAAAAGAATACATGGTAAATTTGAAAAGACATTTCTAAAATGATTTTCTGTTGTTTATTTCCAAGTTTCTCTGGTATGTTTATACATGTGTAATTTTTATTTACTGGTAAGTCTTGAACCACAATCAATCTATTCTGAAGAAATAAAAATTATTTTCTATGAATTCTCTAGGTTGGGGGATATGACAATATCACTATTCAAAATCAGAGTAAATGAAAGTCTAATGCAATTTCATTAAACAAATACAAACTGAAAACATTTAAAAAGGCACATGTAGAATTCAGTAATCTCATCTTGAAGATTTTACCAGAAAAGTAATTTAATAACGTACATTTCCCTACAAATGGCTATAGCACAGTAATAGACAAAAAGCAGACTCAGTTAACACTCTCAGCAGGTACATTTTCAAAATCAAATAATAACCCAAGCCATTAAAAATCAAGACTACACACCTGGAAAGAATGTTATATTAAGAAAAAATATTCGTAAATAAGAACAACCTAAATTAGAATGGAAATGAGACACAAGGAAATGTAAATATCTATGATGCAGATAAGGGTACAATCTTGTAGAGGCAAAAGGGAATTATGCAGAAACATTTTCTTATTTATCCAGTTATGCTAAATATAACCTGGGAAAAACCAGGGTCTCCATAGCTAGCACAGGCTAGCCTCAAACTCCATACTGGACTGTGTCTGCCTTTATAGAGTATCACGATGACGCTACCACAACTCACAAGCTATTCTTTAAAATGCCACTAATTTTAACAATGAAATTCAGAAACAACTTAAATGTCATCAATAATAGGTTGATTAAATATCAATCAATAGGCTAGGTGAATGGAATAAGAAACAAAATCTCTCATTCTGTTGTCTACAAAAAACTTAGCTCTAAAGATAGGTACCACCCTAAAAACAAAGGATGGAAAAAGTATCCCAAACAAAGGGTGGTAGGAGGCAAATAGGTACTGCCATTCTACTATCTGTCAAAATAGATCTCAGATTGAAACTAATCAGAAGAGAAAAAGAGGGCACTTTCACTGCAATCAAGGGAACAACTAACCAACATGACATTAACTTTCCAAAACATGCATGTACCACAGAAAGCACACTACCGGAATTAAAGAAACAGATTAACATCAACCCAATAATACTACTAAGTATTTTCTAGTACTATAGATTTCTCCTACTATCTCCAATAGATATGACATCTGGATCAAAAAAAATAACAGAGGAACTTCAGAATGAAGTGTCTCCATACATTTACAGACTATCCACTCAAACACCATGGGACACACACATTTTACTCAGCAGCCCACAGAAGCTCCCCTAAAATAGACTGTACCCACAGACACAAAGCAAGTCTGAGCATTATGAAATAAAACAGAATCTAAAGCAAATAAATCTCTATTAAGTGCATAAATGCATGGGGATTAAACAATTCATCACTGAATGACTGAAGAAGTTCAATTCCCAGCAACCACATGGTGGCTCACAATCATCTGTAATGAGATCTAGTGCTCTCTTCTGGCCTGCAGGCATGTATGTGGGCAGAATACTGTATACATAATAAATAATAAATCTTAAAAACAAAATCAAATAAATCCAGAACCAGCCAGAAATATACTGGTATATGTCTTTAGTTCCAGCACTCAGGAGGCAGAGGCAGGCAAATCTCAGTGAGTTTGAGGCCAGCCTGATCTACATCAGTGAGTTCCAGGACAGAGCTACAAAGTGAGCCCCTGTCTCAAAAAGAACAAAACAAACAAACAAAAATACTCAGAACATTCTTCACCTAAATAGGAAAGAAAATCCTAAAATTCATATGTATCCATAATAAATCCCAGACAGCCAAAGCAAACCAGAGCAAAAATAACAATATTTGATAGATTGCTATTCCAGACTTCAAGATACATTACAGAGATATAGGAAGAAAAATAATATGGTGCCAGCAAAAAAACAGACATGTAAATCAATGGAATCAAAGAGAAGACCCACATTAAGAGCACACATACAGGCATCTGACAAAGATGCCAAAAACACTGGAGAAAAGATAGCATCTTCAACAACGGTGCTAGAAAACTAGGTGTCTACATGCAGAATATAATAGACCCATTATCTATCACCATGCACAAAAACTAACTCCAAGTGGATCAAAGACTTCAATTTGCAACCTGAAATGCTAAAACTACTACAAGAAAATATAGACAGTATCCTACAAGGTTTAGGTGTAGAAAAGGAATTTCTGAATAGGATTCCATTTGCTCAGGAATTCAAGCCAACAACTGACAAATGGGACCTAACAAAATTAAAAAGCTTCTATATAGCAGAGAAAACAAGAAACATACTTTTGCCAGCAATATATCTGACAGAGGATTAATATCCAGAATAAGCAAAGAACTAAAACAAAAACCTCAAATAAACAGAAACCTAGCAAACAAACCAAAAACAACCAAGTCTAGAAAAAAAATCCCAAGTAAGAACAGGTAGGGATCTGAACAGAGTTCACAATAGAAGAAATGAAGATGACTAAGAAATACCTCAAAATATATTCACTATCTTTAGCGATTAGGGAAATGTAAGTTAAAGTAACTTTTAAGATTTCATTTCAGGCCAGGAGATGGTGGCACAGACCTTTAATCTCAGCACTTGGGAGGCAGAGGCAGGTGGATCTCAATGAGTTCGAGGCCAGCCTGGTCTACAAAGCAAGTTCCAAGATAGCCAGGACTGTTATAGAGAGAAACTCTGTCTTGAAAAACCAAAAAAGATTTCATCTCATCCCAGTCAGAATGGTTAAAAACAACAAAACAACTGGGGAGGACTAGGGAAAAAGGAGCCTTCATTCACTGACAGAAATGCAAACTGGGGCAGCCACTCTGGAAACACTACAGACAACCCTCAAAAAGCTAAAGATAAATCTAGCATAATTCTCAGCTATAACACTTGTCGTCATAAGCCCAAAAGACTTGACATCCTCCTCCACAGATACTTGCTCATCTGTTCACTGATGCCCTAATCACAATAAATGGAAACAACCTAAATGTACTTCAACAGACGAATGTATAATGAAATGTGGTACACATACACTATGGAATCTATGCAGCTGTAGAGTAAAATGAAATAATAAACTTTGCAGATAAGTGGAAAATATTATGTTAAATGAGGTAACCCAGACCCAGAAAAGACAAAAGCCATATGTTCTCTCTCATCTGCAGTTCCTACTTACAAATCTTCAGATGTGAGTATACAACATGGAGTAACCAGAAATTATAAAGGTGCTGGAACAGGGAATGAGAGGAGAGTAACAGGGGAAATGGGAAAACTGGAGAGTAAGGACTTCATTACAGAAGGAGAAGCAATTAGGGAACAAGGACAAATAGCACCAAGGTAGTTTAATAAAGCCTCAAGGAAATCGAATTATTTTAGATTTATTTAAAATTATATAATACATATATACAGCTACATATTTAGACTTATCTAAATATACACATACATATAGAACTTAATTACAGTTATAGCATGGGGGCCAGCAATGCTCAAAGAAAGAGCCATAGACTATCTAACAAAACCCCCAGTACCTGGCATGAGAAAACTCTGTCTGAGTTGTTGGTTAGAGGGGTTCAAGAGATTCCTAAACAATAGAGGCTATTGCTGTTACCCTTGGTTGCCTCTCAATGGCTGAAGGTAAGTCACTATTTCTGATGACACCTTACAGTTAGGATACAAGACTAGGAAGTTTTAAGCTGGATCTAACCTGAATGCTTCCTTTCCTGTGGTTTAGCTTCCATAGTACTATAAAGTATAAAAGCTTCCAAGAGAAGGAAGCAATCAACAGTCCTAACCAGCCATGTGATACCTATGAACTATAACTAGTACGGTAAGAGCTCCCTAAATGTGCAATAATGGTACTTATATGTTGGCAGTAACCAACAGCTATCTAATTATACTTAGGGCTGCTAACGGAGGAAATCATCCTTGAAACTAGAAACCTAGCCGGGTGGTGCACGCCTTTACTCCCAGCACTCAGGAGGCAGACACAGGTGGATCTCTGTGAGTTCGAGGCCAGCCTGGTCTACAGAGTGAGTTCCAGGACAGGTAGGGCTGTTACACAGAGAAACCATGTCTCAAGAAGAAAAGAAGAGGAGAGAAGAACAGGGGAGGGGAGAGGGGAGGGGAGAGAGGAGGGGAGGGGAGGGGAGAAAAGGGAACCTAGCCAACTACCCAGGACTAGTGAGGTCATGAATCTTAGAGAACTTACTACTGCCACTTTACTAGACCAGCACAATTCGAATTATATTCTAAATCCTATTTTTACATCCACAGGTGTAAAAATCCCTAATCAATGAAGCCTCTCTTCACAGCAAACGGAGAGCATCACAGAAAACCACAACTGGTCATAACGCAGAGATCAAGAGATCATGGGTGTTTAGCTTCAACAGATACATCTACAACTCAACCCCTGCACTTAAGGTTCAAGGAACATCACGGAAGTTAGGGTTAGAAAGACTATAAAAGCCAGAGAACCAGAAAGACGGCTGTGAGATTATGTCTCCTAGAGATGACGGGAAAAGCTGTACCCATGAAACCTCAACACTATGGCAGCCTGAATATGCCCTAAATAATACCTATATCAAGTTATATTAAAGGTAGACAGCTCATGGGGTCTCACCCCTAGACAAAGAACTGCAGGTAATTGATGACTGCTGAGAGACAGAAAATTAGCCTATCGCAGGGATGACCCTCCTAATTAGTTTTCAAATATAAAACGACCAGCTCTTAAATGTATATACACAAGCAACAAAAATGGTTTCCACATTCTGAATTTATATATTTATGCATTTATATATGTAACAATAATAAAATTGGTGATAGTGGTCAGGAGGTACAGGAGGAATTGGAGAGGACATGGAAGGCTGGAAGGGAGGAAAGAGGAAAGATGATGTAATTATATTTTAATTTAAAAAAAGAGAACAGATGAAGAAACTGTGGTAATACACGCAGAATGGGAGAACTGGAAAGTCACCATTTTGTCACTCTTTAAATAAGGAATCAATAACTATAATAATAATCAATAACTATCTGAGAAAATAGTCTTTTCTCCAAATCTCAGTGAGTGTAAGGAATGATATGGTACACAATAGCACACTCACTGGCCCCTGGATTTTGGGCAAGCGACTTGCTCATGCAATCGTTTCACCTGCAAAGAGGAGATAACCCTTGTGTTGGACAATCTGTGGGGAAGAGGTTCTTCCTTTCCTTTCTCCACCTGGGTCCCAGGAATAAACCTCAGGACACCAGGTTCACTGGCAGTTAGCTTTACCTATTGAGCAATCTTGCTGGTTCGGCTTGTCATATTAAAAGAGGTAATATTTGCAAAATGCTTAGAACAATAATGACTGCGCTGATTACTGGTAATGATACCATTTGTCTTAAATTAATTCCAAAGCAATGGCTATGTTGGGCAAGAAATGACAAGGGTCAGGGATTTTCAAAAAGAAACATTTGTTCTACATAATATTATTCAAAAGTTTTAGAATCAGTCGTATTTTATAGTAGTATTACACCACTGTGTGGTGTCCTGTTAAATGGGGAAGTATTTATTATGATACCACCTTGCTCAGGTACACATGGTTTTCTTACCTTATCCAAAAGGTGTATTATCATTGGTACAAGATTGGCATCAATTACTGCCTGAACCTGCTGCTGATTTCCTGCAGTGATGTTAGACAGGAACCACACTGCTTCCTGTGGAACAAGATGCTTTTAATATTTCTCACTAAAAGAATAAAACCTGTGTCTGAACTATGAAAAAGTATTCACTGGCTAGTGTCTCTATTTTAATTACTGAATGAGTTCTACAATAAAATTCCTATAATTTCAATTTTACTACTCCCGTTCTGTATTAAAAAAGAATCTTTAGTTGATTAAAAGCTGCACCCCCTCCCCAAGAAAAGGTCTCATTGTGTAGCCCTGGCTGACCTGGAACTCTAGAGATCTACCTGCCTCTCCCAAAGCACTGAAATTAAAGGTGTGTGCTATAATGCCTAGTCCTCCACACTTGACTTTCTGGATAACAATATAGTTTATATATTAAATAATTCTTTCTACATTTCTTTGGATAAATCACTACTGGCTTCTAATTCAAGCCACAATGAGCTAACTCTTCTAAAGAATTTTAACAGGCAATGCTGCTTGGGAACAGTATGATGGAAAAGAAGCTTGGTTGAATACATACCAAGGAGGATGTCATAAACTATAAATCCTAACACTATTGCAAATGAGATTCAACACACTTTTCTCAAATAATGTGCTTTATTCTACTCTCTCTAGTCTGCCTTAACAGTCCTATCCCAGTAGATAAATTTCAATTAGTCATGACAATGAAGACCATCAGAAATGCAAGGTAGTTCTTTTAGTGTCCTAATTTATAATAATCATTCATTGTACCAGCTTTCTGAAGAGCTAAATGTGGAACCAGTTGTTGGTTGGCTTGATTGGTCTATTTTAATGACCTTTGAATGCTGCCCTCAAAACCACAAAGATGCTACGCTATTGCTAGGATGATACTGATCACAAGTGTTTCAGTTTCAAAGATAATAAATGCATTGCTAAAATCCAAGTTAGGAATAAACAACAACAAAATATTTGACATCCTATGGAGGATATTAGAATTTACCAAACTTAAATTCACCAATTTATTAATTAGTATTGTAAACACTAGCATAATCAGACTCTTTTGGATCAGATCACAGGACATTTAATGATCCTGTTAGAGATTTTAGGGTGCTGGGCTACTTAGGTGAGCTGTTTTGGGGTTATAATCATCGGCAGTATTGTAATCAACAACCCACCTTATTCTACAACAGCCTCAGATGCACTCCAATATCAGCATCACCGTTCAGTGCCCCCTTTCATAGCCACCACACACACACACACACACGCATGCACACATTCACACTATTAAGTATAAATGAAACATTAAACTAGAACTACTGTATGTATTAATGATTTCCATTCATGGCAACATTCAACACCCAAGTATCTCTATTTCATCATTTCCAAGAGAGCCAAAAATGTATAAATCAGTGGTAGAGCATGTACTTAGTATGTCAAAGGCTCTGGGGTTTGAATCCAGAACCCCATGAACATCCTATAAAGAGTGAAATAAATATTTTCTCTTGAAACCTTTAACAGTAAATACTAAAAGTCAGTGCTATACAGTCATTCCTTGGAACCTGATTCCACAAACAAAAACTATAGTTTTATTCAAACTTTAAAAGACTTACTTTATTAATTTTCTCTTTGGGATGAGTGAGAAGTGCTGGGAAGTGTGAAAGAGCATCACAGTTTAAAACTACTTGTGTTTGCTCATCAGTCCCAGTGACAATGTTGCCCACAGCTCGAAGTGCAGCAGTCTGAAATGAAATGTTCAATGCTAAGTACTCTTATCAACCAGGATCACCTACTCTATGTCAGGCAATGATGTAAGAACAGAGGATGAACTATATAAATTCTAGGCCTTATGTACCTTAAGTTATTTCAATAGAACTGATAACACTAAAAGGGCAATTTTAGATAGTAATTACTACCATTAAGAAAATAAATAATTTTCATTTTCTCTTAATTTTTCTCCCTATAAGATAAATGATTCAGCTATTTAAACACACATACTCATTCTTTCAAGAACAGGCAATTCAATCTCAACCTCAAATCACAACATTTTTATTATCTCACAAAGAACATATACATCCATTAACTGTCATCAACACTGCTTTCAATCCCAGGTCCCCGGCAACCACCACACCCCCGTGTCTATAAATCTGTGTATTCTGCACATTTCATATAAGCAGGAACAAGTTCATGTCAATCGGCTATGTAGTTAGGAACAGTTTACTTCCGTTTTGGGGTTATTATGAATAATACTATACAGAAATTACATCTAAGTTTCTGTGTGGGAAATGCATATCCATAATCTTGGATGTGCAGAACAGTAGAAATATTAGGTCACAATGTACTCCACATTTCACTTCTAAGGAAAATATACTCTACTTTCCATAAGCAGTGTAATCTCCCTTTTTCTGCATTGTTACCATTTTAACTGTAGTCATTCTGAATGTGAATGATTTTCCAATTCAAATCATATTTCTTTAATGACTAATGTTTTTGAACTTTTTTTTCCTTCAGGTGCTCACTGACCATTTTGTGTATCTTCCTTGGAAAATTGCAAGTCTTTTGCCACCCCCTCCCTTTAAAACACGTGTGAATGTTTTGCTTGCATGTAGGTCTGTGTACCACCCACACGTATGCCTGGTATCTGAGGAGGCCAGAGAAAGGTGTAAGATCCTCTGGAACTAGAGCTACAAATGATTGTAAGCTGTCACATGGTGCTCAGAATCAAACCTGGATCCTCTGGAAGAACAATTAGTGCTCTTAGCTGCTGAGCAATCTCCCAGTCCTGTTCTTAAAAAAACTCTTAATTTCTGAAGATGTAAGATAGATGAAACAATATGCTACATGAGATTATAATTATGTATACATTTTAAAGGGAGAAGGGATGTAGGATGAAGTCTACATGGGGACTAGTCACACTATCTTATTTTCAAGAATTATGATATGAAAGGAGAAAAGCTTAAGAAAATGTCTGTTAATTGTCTGATAAAGTACAAAACATTAACTTTCTCTAAGAAATGGCTAAAAGGAAAATCCAAGCCACAATTCTAAGGTCAATATTAAAACTAAGTCCTCTGCTTGAATTTTTTGGGGGTGTATGTGAGTACAGGATCTCATGCAGCTAAGGCTAGTTGTGTGCTCTTCCTACCTCCACCTGGAAAGTGCTAGGATCTCAGAACTGTGCCCAACATCAAGTAAAAATAAAATAAAACCAACAAACTTATCTAATGTAAATTTGGGGTTGGGGTGATGGCTCAGTAGGTGAGAGCTCTTGCTAAATCAAACCCCCAGTTGATTTAAAGAGCCAGTTGAGTTCATGTGTCCATCTGTAACCCTAGTATAGTTGGATGGAGACAGGACACCCACCGTCTTCCTCTGGCCTTTGGGTGTATATCTGCTGCATATACATGTGTATACAGCCCCCCACAGATGCAAATTTAATAAAGACATGTAACAAAGATATTTACAATAAACACATTTAAAAAAATTACTGTTGGTCAAATCTTGTTGAATTAGCTATCTCCTTTTTTTTTTAAAAAAAGCATTTTAATTTTAAAAAGAAACCCTTTTTATTTTGTTTGTGCATGCATGTACATAAGCTTGAAAGATCAATATTAGGTGTTTTCTTCTGTTGCTTGCCACTTTTTTTTCCTTTTTTTTTCAGCCAAAGTCTCTCACTGAACCTGGAGCTCACAGGGCTACAGGGATCTTCCCCCTCCTTGGTGCTGGAATTAGAGGCACCAAGTACCATATCAGCATTTATGTGGGTGGTTATGATCTGAACTCAGGACTCAAGCCTGCATGTTACCCATCTTTCAAGCACCTTTGAAATCTGAAGTCAATGTAGTCAATACGGACTTAACATCTCCACTGTTAACTACACACTAATATCACTTGAAGAGTTTGTAGGAAATATAATGGTTTTAATCTCTAGGGGCTAAGGAAGGGAAATTTTTTTTTTAAGCTTCATGGTTGATTCCAATGTCCAGCTAAGGGCAAGATAAAGTAACTTAGGCTAACAGCTTTCTTTATGTAATTGTGCTGTAGACTCTAGGCCATTATAGGAATAAAATTTAATAAATAATAAAATAAAATAAATTTACCTTAGAAAGGTTGGGGGGCTTAGTTTATCTCCTTTACTGCAGTTTGACTATCTTTATGTGTGTGTGAGGTACTAGAGGCTGAATTTTGCACAAGTTAGGCAAGCACTGTACATCTGAGCTATATTCTCAGCTCCAGTTGTGTGTGTGTGTGTGTGTGTGTGCGTGTGTGTGTGTGTGTGTATGATCACTCTGTAGACCAGACTGGCTTGGAACTCACAGAGATTTGCCTGCCTCTGCCTCCCAAGTGCATCACCATAGCCCTTTTCCGCTTGTTATAGCTGGAGGCTCACTGTGATAGAGAGTAAGTGAAAGGATTTAAAAATAAAAAAGACTAAAATAGAGAAACAATTATGAAGTCCTTAACCCACACATTTCAGTTCAAATCCTTTATCTCAGAATCGGTAAATCAATGTTAAACAAACTCATTAATGAATAAAAATGGATGCTTTCAGGGAGGAAAATAGAGTGGAAAAAGCAAACAAGATGGTTTCAGTGCCACCCGAGGTGCTACAGTAAAACCTGCTTCTCCATATTAGAAATTAGTTTTTCACAGTGGAGCCTCTCTGTCTGGCAGGGTAAGGAAGGTTTTTAACAAACTGGAGTATTCTTGTTTCATTTCTTTCACTTTAAAGTTAGGATAAAATAACTCATCTTTCCCCACTGAAGAGACATTACAGTGCTAGGTGAATAACATGCTTTACATTGTTAAGACTATTAATCTTTGAATGTCATGCTTAAATTACTTAGTGGTGAGAAAAATCCATCTTAACCAAAACGAACTTACTTGAACTTTAACTTCCTGGTGGCTGAGTAGAGGAACCAAATGAGGAACTATTCCGGAGTCTATTACCATCTGTATCTGTTCATTGCCAGCATCCGTAAGGTAGGAGAGGGCCCAGACAGTATCTACCAATATCTAAAATAAAAGTTCAAATCTTCAAATATTTTCTCATTTTAATATTTTTTCTTTTTTGGGGGAGGGGGTTTCTCTATATAGCTCTAGCTGTCCTGGAACTTACTATGAAGACCAGGCTGGCCTCAAATTTAAAGGTCCACCTGCCCCTGTCTCACTAGTGCTTGGATTAAAGGTATGTGCCACCATTTGGCCATTTTAATAATTCTTAACCTCACAACCAATCTGGGATCCTTCTCTTCTTGCTTAATTTAGGATGTATAAATTAATTATAGTCCTAATCTCAGATCAGTATTTAATCTTAATTCCGCAAACTACACATGCAAAATACATAGCACATTAAATAGAAAATCTACTAACCAACAGAAAAACCAAATGAATAACCCATCATTTTTTCTCAGATGTTCACAATGCAGTACGATAGGTCATAAGGGCACTCCAGCAATGTATATAGTTAGACACACACATCCATCCAACATGCACAGTGGTTTATAATACTTAGGACAGGTCAAATATATTTAAGAAATTCCCTAATACTGTTAGTTCCATGTAGGTATGCATACTACTACTACTGCCTGGTACTAGTATCCCAATAATTTTATCTCCTCACAATTCAGTCAATTTTTACTGCTGTTATTTGCCCACAAGAATTAGACAGTAAGACCCTATTGCTGAAGAAACCACATGCCTTGGTTGTTGAGAGAGAGAGAAACAGAGAGAGACAGAGAGAGAGAGAGAGAGAGAGAGAGAGAGAGAGAAGGAATTGGGATGTAAGCTTTTTCCTCTCTCCCCAGAATAGCACCAGGCTGCTGTGAAGAACTGTTATCTATAGTTTTACTCAGCTCTAAATTCTGTTATCAACACTGACTGACCAGTCAGGACAGATGAGCCCACTGGTACAATAGTGGTAGGTCTCTTGTGGGTGTAACAAATTGCTTTCTCATTAGATTTAATACCTGCTTCATAGGAGGGAATTCACATCTGACACTATAAATCTGATAAAAAATAAGAAAAGAAAAAGCCTGTGGTTGAGGATATTAGAGGCTCTGGGGTAGGAAATTTATTGCTGTTGTTCTGCTAAATGGGTGTGATATGCCTGTCAAACTGCTTACTAAATAACCATTCATATCCACAGTAACAGTGCTTCTATCAGCTTTGGTCAGAGAAGCTCCTATCTTCATTAATCATTGAGCACTTTATAGATTCATAACTGGTTAAAACACTGAGGACAGCTGGGTGGTGGTGGCACATGCCTTTAGTCCTAGCACTCAGGAGGCAGAGGCAGGCGGATCTCTGTGAATCCCACCAGCCTGGTCTACAAGAGCTAGTTCCAGGACAGGCTTCAAAGCTACAGAGAAACCCTGTATTGATGACTCTAATTTCTTGGCAAGACATGTCTATTTTATTCTTGAACTCAGAGCAGCTGTGATCATCTGCATAATGTTGGGCCTGCCAATACCATGTTATGTAACGGAGAGGGACTCAGGGGACAATTAAATGGGGGAAGGAGAGACATTTTCTTCAGTGGTACAGCAACTAGAAAGACGTTTCTAACTCCTGTAAAACACCCCCTTGTGCTGCTATTTTGTGTTTTAACAAATAAAGCTTGCCTGAAGATCAGAGTGCAGAGCTAAACCACGAGAACTTAGGTAGGCGGAGGAGACAAAACTAAATTCTGGAAAAAAAGAAGGGCAGAGTGAGAAATGCCATGGATCTTAAAAACCTGAGAGAGCTTAATTCTAGACACACAGAAAAAACAAAGTTTTTGTTGTTTGTTGGGGCATGCTGCAAAGAGATTTTCCTGACTTAGCAATAGCAGCAAA
>LOEQ01001609.1:113501-152237 GCA_001685075.1 Bramus lutescens
CATACACACAGACAGAATATTGTATACATAATAAATAAATAAATAAAAATATTTTAAAAAATGAAAAATAAAAGTGAAGATCAACAGTTTTTCATAGTTTGGTTTATGTCTATAAATCCAAATTCTTGAATTTAAGCTAAATATTAATTTATCCTTCAAAATACAAAAATACCATCATGTGTATACACTCTCAAAAGTCAGGCTGCCAGATAGGGTGACCATGAAAGCCATGGCAGTGAGGAGACAACTACCTGCATCTTTATGACAGGGTTGGTTCTTCACTGAAACTAGTTTGTGATAAAGGACATATAACATATACACCTCAGTTCCTGAAACGGTAAAGTATGAGTGAATACAAATACACACTGTTCTCATTTCTCTCCTACATCACAGGGGGAGTCCAGTACATGCGTACATACACATACATATATAATTTTACAAAGAGAATTTACTCACATTTACATCTGTGTGATGAATTAATACACAAAGAGCTGGAAGAATCTGAGGAGAGAAATATACACAATTGAAAACATACACAGGTATAAAAAATACATATAATGGTATCTAAGTATTTTTCTTTTGTTTACCTCCTGAATAGTTTCCATTGGTGGCGGTGGGTCTTTGTGGCGACATAAATTGACCATAACCCAGGTAACATTTCTTAAGAATGTTATAGGAATAGATGGACTTATGAATGAAAGCAGAGGTTTAACAACTCCAAGGCTTATCACATAATCTCTACACTGAGGTCCATCACCTGTAGAAGGATTAATTTAATAAGATAAATCAACAGTAAGCCTTTTCAGAAAACATAAAGCACTGGGTACAATTTGTGGCTTCTAGTATTTTAATAAGCTCTCTTCAGTGTTATATATAAAGTAGATACTCTTTGGTCTTTGAGCCCAGAGACACAATGTTCCACCACTGCCTGTCTTCAGGAACTCTTCTATATACCCAAGCAGACATCTGTCACTGCTACCTCAATGACTCTTTCAGTTTAACAAGCTTTCAAATTAATATAAGAGATGCCAAAGTAACTATTGAGAAAATATTTTCAGAATTCATAGTCATGATCCAATATTAAAGTCTAGTGTGGTGGCACAAGTCTGTAATCCCAACATGTTGGAGGTGGAGTCAGAAGAATGAGTCAAGGCTAGTTTTAGCTACATAATGAGTTCAAATTCAGCCTAGGCTACATGAGATCTACTATTAAAGCAAAACTAAATAATCCACAAGAAAAAAATCTTGCACTATAATATCTGGTGATGTATTTGAATTAATTCCAAAACATAACTGGAATTAAAAATAAACCCCAAATAATAGGATGTTCCTTTAACAGGGCAGTTCTCAAATCCTGGGGGAGGGTGTCACATATCAGATATCTTGCATATCAGATATTTACATTACCATTCATAATAGTAGCAAAATCACAGTTATAAAGTAGCAATGAAATAGTTTTATGGTTGGGGTCACCACAACACCAAGAACTGTATTAAAGGGTTACAACATCAGGAAGGTTAGTTAGGAAGTACTTTAACAGCTTTCTACCTAAAACTTGGTGTAAGAGCAAAGGAGGGAGGCAACTGGATATGCAACATCATTTTTAAAGGTAGTGTATTCTATACTAGTAAGTTCACAGAACAAGCTGCCCACAAAACTCTCAATCATAACATTTTCATGTTAGACCTAGAAGAGGACAATAAAGAGATATAAGAACAATACTAAATACTTACATGTAAACAACTGTGGTGACACATACCCATAACCTCAGAATTAAAGAGGTTAAGGCAGGAAAATTGCTCTGAATTCAAAGCAACCTGGGCTACACACTGAGTTCAAGATAAGCCTGGGAAATATATGCTGCAGTACATATGCAAACATACACATACACATACACACACACACACACACACACACACACACAGTGAAACATCATCATCTAAAAACAATCTCCAGCATCCCCCCTTATCAAAGTAATGAGACCTCTAAAAAGGGATTTTCAAGCCCCATCCTCCATGTCAGAAGGCTCTGAGCTATAGAAGGAACAGACTAGAACTCAGATCCCAGAACTTTTCCATTATTGGTTCTCTGATTCGTTTTCAAACAGGGTCTTGCTATATAGTATAGGCTAGCCTTAAACTCAGGAGAAAAGTTCTGGAATTAGTTGTTTGAATTTAAAAGTTTGGGTTACTATACCCTTCAGTAAGCAGATGTGGTATAGTGCTGCAATCCCAGCATGTGGGGAAGGGGTGTGTGTGCTCCAGTTGAGGTAGGAGGATCATGAGTTCCAGGTCAGCCAGATTACCATAAACAAACAAACAAAATGCCTCTACTGCTGGCCTTTAATCCCAGCATTTCGGATGCAGAGGCAGGTGGATCTAGGTGAGTTCAAGACCAGCCTAGTTAACAGAGTGAGTTCCGGACAGCCAAGGCTACAAAAAGAAATCCTGTCTTAACCACTCCCAAACTCTCTAATTAAAAATGAACACTTGAAATATTGAGATTGTGTCAATTATTCTCTCTACACTTATTAATAAGTGCAAAGGTAGTGCTTATAATGTTTAACAATTAATTAGGTTATTAGTTACTTCCTGTTAATTCACAATAATAAGTTATATTTCATACATTACTAAATTTTAATGTCTTACGTAAAGTTTCATTTTAGACTTCTCAAGTGTACTATAAAGAGAAAAATTATTGGTTTAAATTTTTGCCTATTGTTATTCTTAAATGGAGAAAGTTAATAAAGTGGGCACTAATATAAAACAAAATTTAAGTAATTTATATATCTTACAATCCTATCAATAAGAGTTGACTACCAACAAAAAGATATAACAGTAACTTAAGCAACAAACACACTCCTTTTATTTGTTTTACACATATAGCTACATAATTAAAATTTCTTTGCTAATTTCACAAAAACTAAATGACAAGAAATGACTTTTCAACTATTAACAGTCATTTTTATTGGCTAGTATACGATTTTCTAACTTACTGGATTAGCATTCTAAGTTTTATACAAACCTATAATATTTCCCAATGCCCACACTGCCTGCTCACAGACATTCTGATGTGGTGAATGCAGCAGCCTTAGGAAAAGTGGCACAGCATCTGAAAGGGGAAATTACATAACAAAGATGAGATCCCAACAAAGCATAATACAAACTGCCAAAATTATTTTAAGACATCTCTTTGCAAAATTATTTTTGTGAAAAAGTAACATCAAAATTTTAACATATAAACAATTCCAAATTAAAATTCCGCATTTCGTTTACAATTAAACCTGGGCTTAATTACGATTGTTTATCTGGCTCCAGAGACTGAACCTAGGGCAGTCTATACATTGTCCTCATGTCCTGTCACTGCACTATGGCTCCAGCAAAACACCAATGTACATAAAATAAAATAGTAAGTTAAAAAAGCTTAAAACATAACAAAAAAGTTAAAAAATTGTGAAGAAGAAAATGACATAGTGATAGAACCATAAAACCTACTCAGCCTGTTAACTCCACACAAAACAAAACCAGTTTTAGTAGGATTTAAGGTAATTTCTAACTAGCATCATACATATCAAGATGTAAAATGCTTATTAGTTGGATAATATAAATCATACAGAAAGGAATCCAGAAATATCAAAAGGACTTTGGCAAATGGGTTTACCAGTCCATAGAACAAGACAAGTAAAGGAGCATACTCAGGAAAGCTGTTTCAACAACCCTAGGTCTTAGGGGTAGATACTATTCTGTAATATAGCTTTTAGGAGGATCTATGAATTTATTTATTTCTAAAGATGAGGCCTCAAATTTCATGATCCTTCTATGTCAGCCTCTCAAAGGTTGGGATTAAAAGCATGATCCACTATGCTTGGCGAGCACAGTTTATTTTTCACCAATGGAGCGGAGGGGGCAGATAACAATTTTGTTAACTACTCACTGGATTGAACCACAGCTTGTGTCTGTTCAGATGTACCAGATGCAATGTTTGTCAAAGCCCATGCAGCTTCAAACTGTAAAGAAGGACTAAGAACAAAGAGCAAGAGATTTTAAAACACACATTTCACTTCACCTACATGTCTAGTAACCTTTTTCTCCCTCTTTAATGTGTTGTTCCAAAGTTTACTTATCCATCTATCCTTCAAAATATAAGCCAGTCATTCATTTCATGATGCAATTCAGACATGTGCCCCAAATGCCCTTCTTAGTAGTTTTAGCTCTATCTTTACTAAAATAGATTCTTACTGTCATTCCTCGGTTTTCAAGCACTTATCTTGCCAGGTTCCCAAGTTCAAGTCATTCTCAAATTTGTTTTTGGTGCTTATCATGGTTTTAACTTCCAATTCTATCCCATAACCCCTCTCCCTCTCTCCTTTTTTTTTTTTTAAAAGAAAATCTCTCTCTACAAAGCCCAGGCTGGCCTTGAACTGAAACTTCTAGGTCTCAGATTATAAGCATATATCATCATGCCTGGTTTTTGTTTCTGATTCAGGGTCTCTAGTCCAGATTGTCCCTAACTCATTATGTATAGCCAAGGATCACTTTGACCCTCCTGCCTCTTTTTAAGATTAAGCTAGAAAACCTACCCTTTCCAAAGAACATGGTCTAATCTAAAATAAAAATTATATACTTACTTGTCATCCCTTTCAAGACAATGAACTAAAATAGGCAATATTCCAGATTTTATTAAGTCATCAATTGGTGGATTTCGATCACTGGACAAAAGTTTCCTGTAAGATAGATACCTCTTGTAAAACTTGATGTCATGTATTATTACAATTAAATTCACATTCACATAGCATATAGGCACTGTTGTAAATTTGAAGAGATGTGTAAGTATATACTTTGAAAGTTATTTATACTTCATATAATGCAATATTTTCTCTACTCATGAAAAGATTGTTAAATTACATCTACAAATAGGGCCATTAATTGGAAAACTATGGTAGACATTTTGATACTTTTATTAATACAACACTATTCCCTCACCACAGGAATATGGCAACTAAAAAGGCAACCAATTTTTTTTTCCCTAAAAAGACAGGTTCTTACTATGTAGTCCTGGCTTCTGCCTCCTAAATGCTGGCATTTAAGGTGTAGCACAACTAAATTTTTTAATGTGCTATGTTCAGAGTTAATTTTACACTTAGAGAAAAGGAATTAATAGGTTTTCAAAATACCTAAAAATTATGCATACCAGAAGTGATCACAATGTTCATCCCACTCTATATATTTATTAAATATCATGAAAGCCCAACAACATTAACATAAATCTTCTCCTTATTGGAATTTGCTGTACAACTACGTAAAGATAAGGTTTAAGATAGTCTAGTCAGAGCCAGGTGCTGTCCCTCCCAGACCTTTAATTCCAGCACTCAGGAGGGAGAGGCAGGCGGATCTCTGTGAATTCAAGGTTAGCCTAGTCTACAAAGCAAGTTCCAGGACAAGCAGGGTAGTTACACAGAGAAACCCCTGTCTCGAAAAACCAAAACCAAAAGAAAAAAATGGTAGTCAGAGCATCAACCTATATAAACTGTCCCCATATAAGGCACAGTTATTTATTCACTATCTTATGAATATAAAACTCCTTCTCTTACCTTTCAACTGCTCCATAAGGAGGCTACACCTGTCCTAACTAGAGCCTGGAACCACTGTGATTTCATCTCTAAACATTCTGTATCCTACTCTCCTTGCTCGGAATGGCTAACCATCTATTTATTTCAGGTTATGTGTACAGCATAGTCCCACATTTGCTACTGGGTGCCTATTCCCTATTAAATTCTAAACAATTACTACTACTACTGTTTTTCT
The DNA here is from genome assembly GCA_001685075.1 of Bramus lutescens. Lineage (NCBI taxonomy): Eukaryota > Metazoa > Chordata > Mammalia > Rodentia > Cricetidae > Bramus > Bramus lutescens. The sequence goes on from LOEQ01001609.1 coordinate 119,306, forward strand.
TTTTTTTTTTTTAAAGACAGTTGTCATATATCCAAGGCCAACTTCAAACTTTTTTTTTAAATATTTATGTATTTATTTTGTATTCAATATTCTGTTTGCATGTATGCCTGCAGGCCAGAAGTGGGCACCAGACCTCAATACAGATGGTTATGAGCCACCATGTGGTTTCCGGGCATTGAACTCAGGACCTTTGGAAGAGCAGGCAATGCTCTTAACCACTGAGCCATCTCTCCAGCCCCCAAAGCTTCAAACTTTCTATGTGGCTAAGGATGAACATATATTTCTGATCCTCCTGCTTCTACCTCCCAAAAACTGTGATTACAGGTGTGTGAAAATATACCACCTTTATATAGAGCTAGGTATACAGACTTGATAATCTGTACAAACTAGGCAAGCATTCTACCAACTGAGCTATATACCTTCAGACCAGAATCTAAACTTCTTTAAGAGAAATTTACATACTAGCAGGACATAAAGAAATCAATCTGAAACTGACCCAGAAGCTACCTCTGTATTAGCTAGTTTTCATAGCGTGGGAAGGGCAATGTAGGCCTCTGAGGAGAGGGGTGAGCGGGGTGGGGTGGAGGAGAACAGACACCAAAGGTTGTAATCAGTGTTGGATCAGCATGAGACAATACTGACATGCCAGGAAAGAAGAACCCACTGACACAAAGGTGGCCTGTTAACAAGGGCAACCTAAAGGGCTTTCCTGCTTCAGTTCCACAGAAGGGAATTCATACAGGAACTGTAAACCTGGTCAAAAGTTAGGGAGGTGATTGATAGTCCTTAGGGGTAAATATACAATTATAGTTCAGCTAAATCATCATATTGCCAAACTGCCTTCTAAATATTAATGTTTATAAGTTATTGATTTGTGCTTGGTCAGAAATATTTTTGTAATGATTAATACAGAGACCTATAACTGGTCAAAGTACTAAGAATAAACAACTGTTGAGTATTCAGCCCAAAATGGGATATTTTTATTAACATGCTCTCCCTTCAGGGAGATTTACACATCACAGAAGCAGGTAAACAAAGTATGTAAGAGCTGGAGGACCAAGTCTTCAGGACCTAACATGGCCATGGCACTCATGAACTCACAAACAGGCATGGTTACCTTCACAAGACCAAGCTTTTCCAGCATTGGATGAGGGAGGGGTTCACAAGACCTCACTCCTAGTGGCAACTGAGAGAGTCATTTCTCTTTGGAGGTGTGGCCACTGGTAGGTTGCCCAAGCCCCAGTGGATGGGAAGCACTGATTGGTCTCAGTAGGTTAAAGGAACTTTTTTTAAAAGGGAGGACATGAAATTGGAAAGGGGAATCTGTTGAGGGAGAGTCGGGGAAGTGAGAGAAGGGAGGTATGTAGATACAGTCAAAATACATTGTAGGCATGTAAGAAATTTTCCTATAAAGAATAAAAATATTCTGTCAAAATCAAGAAAATAATATTGTATAGTATTTTCACAGTACTGTCCATAATTCATAGCACAGTTCTTAGCATAACTATAAATAAAAATCAGGGGCTTTTTATCTTATTTAATTTTTTAAAATAATTATTTATTTTATGTATATGAATGTTTTGCTTGCATGTGTGTCTTGTACCCAAGGGGGTCATCTACAATTGGCGTTATGGACAGTTGTGAGCTACCATGTGAGCTGTGGGTGCTGGGAACTGAACCCAGGTCTTCTGCAACAGCATGAATGTTCTTAACCACTGAGCCATCTCTCCAGACCCTCCTTTTCTCATTTCATAATTTATTTTGTACTATACCTACAAAAAAGCACTTTGGTGCCAGGGTCTTGATTTGTGTCAAGGCTCAATAGTTTCATCTGTAGCTCCTTTTGCAAAAACATTGCTAAAATAGTGAAAAAAAAGGTAAATAATGAGTACTAAAATTATCTTGAAACCAGTTTGCTCTTATATATCCCTGAAATTGTCTCAGGATTTCTCTGGAACCCAGTTCAAAGTCGTACCTTAATCACCTTTCCTACAAACATGAATTTGCTGTTTCAGAACGCGATCTAACTTATACCAAACTCTAAGCAGTTTTTTTGGCCTACGGGATACAATAATGTAGCGGTGCTACATTTTTCCCATTTGTCTTAGTTAAGGTAAATACACATAAGCAGGACATGTAATAGAATATAAAAGATTCACACACTTGATAAGATATTGCACAAATCTGTGAAAATTCTCTGCACTTTAAAATCTTATCAACTACAACCAATATCTTGTTTTTTTGTTTGAACAATCCTTCTATATCTATAAATATACAAAGCAACCATTATGTTATAACACAACCATGTCTTCCTCAACATACTAGTTAATTCAAAGATCTTTCTCAATAATAAATTGGGTATATGTATGTGTGTGCTCATGTATGTGTACATGCACAAAAAAGTGAAAGCCAGAGGTGCAACCTCAGAATCCATTCCTCAGGAAACACCCACCTTGTTTTTTGAGACAGGGTTTCTCACTGGCCCAGGGCTCACCCAGTCAGCTATGCTGCCTGGCCAGGGGAGCCCCAAGGATAGGTCTATTCTCCACTTCCAGCACTAGCATTACAGGCCAGCTACATGTTCAGCTTTTTACATGGGATCTGGGGACTTAACTTGGGTCCTCAAGCTTGCACAGCAAGCACTTTCCAGGTTGAGCTATCTCCTCAGCTCCTCACTAAGTTTTTCTGGCTTTTTCCTAAAAATATGACAACACAAGTTTCACAACTGAAATGTAAAAAATAACTTGGCATTTCTGGCTTAGAAAAACACTAGTGTATATGCAGCAATATATATTTAATGTATACTTGTTATACATGATACATTATGCTTATAACTCAATTTACTGTTTTGACTAACATAAGCACTTGGTTACCTAAAGGTGGGGTCTGAAGAACTTGAATTTGAGCATTTAACTCACCTAGCAGCTTGTACTGCACTTAATTGAATTCCTTGGTTATCACTTGAAGCATTCTATAAAAAAAGTAAAACAATTTATCACATGAATACACAGTAATTAGTTGTTTAGTCCAGAAAGTACAAAGAGAGGTGAAGAAAATTCAACTTACTTGAACAATAGCTTCTAGAGAGGTATTTTGCTGGCAAGAAATTAAAGAGAAAACAAAGTTAAAAGGTCATCTTTAAATGTTCTCTTTATAAAAAATGTTAAAAGTTTTAGATTACCAAAATAACATAACTTACTACTCTAAAATCACCATCTATATCAGAGTCTTCACAGATATCTTCATGTGGCACATTTCTTCTCTTTAAGAGATGTTCATCTCTTTTATTCTTTAAAGAAGGATTTCACATAAGAAAAACAGTTAATTTTCATATAAAAGTTAAGCAATCCTGTGCGCCTACAAACTAAAATAACGAAGTGCCTTTTAAATGTAAAAACAAATTCAAAAAAATTAAATAAGTTGTGAAATAAGCACTGACCCTAATCACAAACACTATTAACTTCTAGTGAACTGTGAACTATTGTCAAAGCAAAATAGTTTTACTAAAATGGCTAGTGTACAGATTAAGCCAGAATGAAACACACAAAACACACTCAAAAATACTAAACCATTCATACATCATCTGGAAGTGACTCTTTATTACCTAAAAGCAGAGTCAAAGCAAAAGCTGGGCAATTCACTATGGCTTACACTTTACATAAATCATGAAAAGTTAAAAACATAAACTTGTTCATATCCATTAACGGAAAATGGGCAAGGTACAACTTGCCCACTTTTCAACAGCTCTCTAGGCTTAGTTAAAAAATTTGGGGGGGAAAAAAGAAATGCTGAGCACTTGAGACTGAAAAAAACTTAACTATATTCAATAAATATAATTTCATTTTACAACAGACTGTATATTTTACAAAAAATATAATGTAATATTTTCTATATATGTTATCAGAACTATTTCTCAAAATACCAATAGTAAACCATACTTACCTTCCTTAATTCAACTACAACTTCATTTCGTTGTCTTCTCATAGTCTACCAAGAAAAAAAACACCACTTTTAAGTTTCCAACTGCCTGTACATTAAACTCTCTCACACTTTCACCCCAAACTGCACTTTCTGATCTTCCACAAACATACTCCAACTCCATCTTATAAATGGTCGATCCATCCTTCCATTTGCACAGATATAAAACCTGGGGCCATATTTTCATGTAGTATACATTCACTCATCCAACATCTTATTACCTTTTATTATCACCTCTGTAATTCTGTCCAATTTGTCATTCTCTCTCTGAGACCACTGCAAATGCCTCCTAATATGTTATCTCTCTTGTTCTTTTTTTAAAAAGTATTTTATGTGTGTGCATGTGCATGCACACCTGAGTGCATATGTACACAACGTGTGTGTAGGAGCCCAGGGAAGTAGGAGAATGGCATCAGTTAATGACAGTTGTAAGCTGCCAAGCAGGTACTAGGAATAGAACCTAAGTTCTTTTTGAGGGTAAGCAAGTGCTCTTAACCACTGGGCCATCTTCTGGCCCTCTTCCTTTCTTGCTCTTGCATCTTTCTGTCTACTTTTATCAGAGCAATCCCAATAATCTTCATTGCTTTAAGTTTTGTATACTATGTAGGAAGTCCTTTGGCAACTTGGTAAAAATCAAATTGTTATCTTCTGATATAGAATTTTTTAAACACACACACACACACACACACACACACACACAGAGCAATATTGGTATATGTAGTATTTCCCAAGAAGATGGATCAGGGTTCAGTTTTTAGACTTAGTACCTCTTTATACTTCAACTTCCTCATCTACAAAATGGTAGAATAGGTTTCCTGCCCCTGCCCTATTTTTTGGTGTATTTTTTTCAGCAGGATCTCATTATATAGTCTTGGCTAGCCTAGAAGTCATGATGTTGACAAGACTGGCCTAGAACTCACAAAGACTTGCCTGCCACTGCTTGAAGGTTAGTATTAAAGGCGTGTGACACCACACTCAAACATTACTCTATTACTGGGCTATATCATCGCCAGTCCTCTTTTTTGCTTTTTTAAGACAGGGTCTTACTAAGTTTATATTGCTCAGGCTGACCCTGAATTCACACAGGCAGCTCTGAAACTTTTATCCTCTTGCCTTAGTCTTAGTAGTTGGGATTTATAGGGCTGTGCCACCAGGCCTCACTCAGCCTACTTCTAACACTTACAGTAAGGGTTACGTAAGTAAATACACCAGAGTACTCATACATTTCCTGTGTGTTAGTCTTACCGTTACTGCTATGTCCTCAGGGTGGAATGTTCTTCCCCCACCATCTCTGTGTTCAGTCTTCCTTCTCCAAATCATCCACCAACTTTCCATCTATATACTATCCTTTATCATGCCTAATTTTTCCTCCTTATCATGACATGTATCATATCCTAATTTAGTATATAAGGTAATAAGAATAAGCACTATTTCTTCTCAGTTGTCTTATATGTGTAGAAAACTTTGCTGCAATTTTTGGTCACATTATTCTGTGGTCTTCTGATTTTTTGGTACAGATAAATATTGACAAAATTAAAAAATACTATCAAAATAAATATTTCAAAATGAATAATCAGTTATGAACTTAAGTTTTAAGATCTAGTATGTGATGTAGGAGGGTCATCTGCCTATGTGTTACTTTCATTGGTTAATAAAGNCAATTTGTGTGTTGTTATTTCGGGGTATAAGCTAGCCGTGCGGGAGCCGGGCTGGACAAAAAGCAGGCCTGCTCCCTAATTACTACAAGTATCTCATTTAAACATTACACCCTACAGAATTTTTATTCTTACATATTCATGCAAATATAAAAACTGCAGCCTATATTAAATTAGCCCTAGAGGGCTCCAGTATTATACAAAGCCCCTTAGCAGTAAACCACATCATTTCCCAAACATCTAGAAGTAGAATTCAAGCCAATTTGAGTCTAAGGCTCCTATTAAAGTACAAGCACCATAGGCTGAGATTCAGTAATATGAAAATCTAAAATCCAAAATTCTCTAAAAATCCAAATTTTGAATGTTGACATGTCAAGTGATAAACTATATACAATTGTTCCATGCTCAAAATTATTTGACATATATAACTATCATTTAGTGCACACACACACACACACACACACACACACATATATTTAAAAGAAGACTAAATCCCAAACATGAAATATAAATGAATTTCACATTTGGGATTTAGTCTTCTTTTCAATATATGCAAAATTTTGAAAATGTAAAGATATTCTGGCCCAAGCATTCCGGGTGAGAGATACTCAACTTGAGCAATGAACTTTGCTTATTGTAACACAAAACATCTATATTCTATGCCTCATGAAGACTGCTGTGTCTCTAAGACGTATTAGTTAAAAGAGGGTTCAAAAAAGGTTACAATAAGAAAGACTTGTGAGGGACAGAGGTAGTAAATCCCTGGGAAGGTTGCATTAGTAAGCATTGCACCTTGAAGGCGGCAGGAGTAGAACGATCTTTACTTTCTTCATATCAGTGCAAACTATTGTACAAGTCCCTCTCCACTATAATATAGCCTATTTATTAAAGTCAGACGTTTCAAGAATTTACAATTTAAAAAAAAAGTAAGCCAGGAAGATCTCAAACTCAAGGCTGGCCTGAGCTATATTATAATGAAGCCCTGTTTCATAAACCAACTGACCTACTTGCTCTCTGCTGCCAAAACACACAGACACTAATCAAGCATTTATTGACCCAATTTAACAATGTAATAACAATATATGACTAGAGCTACTGTCACCTATAGAAATTATTTGCAAAGTAAGAGATTGGACAGTGTCTTTACTATAGGATAAGAGTTTAACTTCTCTTTCCAAAGTAAACCCATCTCAAATCGAGGACTTTTACTTTTGAGGGCCTATGAAAGGAGCATAAGGCTTCTTAGATCTCTAAGTCTCCCCTCAGTTTAAGCATCAAGCTTTGCATATGACATGTAGATACAATGTTTGTGAATTCACAAAATTCACATTGCACTAAAACAATTACAAAATTTTCAAGCAACTGGTTCTTAGAGAATCTAGAATGTCATTTCTTTCTCAAAACTATGCATGCTTTTCTTTGAATTTTAAAAATATTTACCATATTTCTATCACTATATTAGAGTTTAAACATGATAATGGGATAAAGGTATACCTTCTAATTAACAGCTACTTAATTTCCGGTGAATGGCTACCTAACTCTTGCTAAAAGTCACCTTTTAACTAATACGCAGTTCTCTGAAACTCTAAAATTAATTAATGGTTTAACATATTGCAAGAATTTTGGTATTTAAAATTTTTCTTAACAAAACCAAGACTTAGATTAATTAGAAATTATTCTCATTAGAGAAAAAGCTTTAAAAAATGTAAAGTATGAAGGTACACACCTATAATACCAATAATGTAGAATCAAGGCAGAAGACCTATAAATTGAAGACCAGCAGAGGCTAGAAAATGAGACTCTAATCTTAAAAACAATGCCCAGTCCACAATCCATGAAAAATTTATTCATCACTTATTTGCTAAGCACTACAAATACAAAGATGGACCAGAGACACAGTATATCCACACCCTCAAGAAGAGAGAGACAGTTCAGGCGGTAAAATCATTTGCCACCAAGCCTAAAGACTTGAGTTTGATTTCCGGGACCCACATAGTGGAACAGAAAGTTCAACTCCAAAAGGAGTCCCCTGACATTAGTAATGTGGGGTGTATGGGTGCATAAGTGCACACAATGCAATAAAAAAGCTTTTAAAAAAGAAGGTTGTACTCTTATGACAGAAACAGTGTTAAGACAGCCTCTTACTCTGTAATCTTGGCTGACCTGGGGCTTACTATGTGGAACCAGGCTGATCTTGAACTCATAAGAAATTGACCTGCCTCTTCTTCTCAAGTGCTGTCATTAAAGGTATGTTACCATGACTGGCCTAAAAGGTATGAGACCTAAATCTTGACAGAATGATTTAGATGAAGATATTCCAGACAGACAATTAAGTATATACAAGAAAGCACAAGATAAAAGAAGGCATTTGCAGCCAAGAGTGGTGGTACACACTTGTAATCCCAGCATTGAGAAGGCCGAGGAAGCAAGATTAGCTGATCTCAGTTCAAGAATAAGTGAGCAACACAGAGAGAAACTCTGTCTCAAATGAACTACACACAGATAATAAATAATGTTCAACATTTTTAACTACCAGGTAAATGCAAAGTTACATAAATTAAAGTTACAGTGGGATTCCATCTTATTCCAGGCAGAATGGCTATCCACAAGAAAATTAAAACAGCAAATGTTGATTAGGATGTATAGCAAATGTAACAATGCATTGCTGGTAAGAATGTTAATTAACTGTCACTATGGAGGAGACTGGAGATATGGTTGATGTAGGAAGTCATTCTATGTATGTGTTGCTTTTATTGGCTAATAAATAAAGCCGTTTCAGCCAGTGGCTTAGCAGAGTTAAAGCCAGGCAGGAAATCCAAACAGATATAGAGAGAAAGTAGGTGGAATCAGAGAAACACCATGTAGCTGAGACAGAATCTGAATCCTTACCAGTAAGCCACAGGCTTGTGCTAACACACAGATTAATAGAAATGGGTTAATTAAGATATAAGAATTAGCCAGGAATATGCCTAAGCTATTGACTGAACAGTATTGTAATTAATAGTTTCTGTGTGATTTTTCAGGTCTAGGTGGCCAGGAAACGAATGAGTAGTCTCCACCTACAGATGGTTCAGCAGTTAAGAGCACTGACTGCTCCTTCAGAGGACCCAGGTTCAATTCCCAGCACCCATATGGCAGTTCACAACTGTCTGTGACTCCAGTAACAGGATATCTGGCACCTTTACACAGACATACACACAGGCAAAATGCTAATGCATATAAAAATTACATTTTAAAAAGAAAAAACAAAACTGTCACTATGGAAATCAGTATGGAGGTTCTACAAAAAAAATTAGCAGCATACATCTGTTATATAACCTAGCTATACTATTTGTGGGTATATATCCACAAGAATCAAAGTTTACTATAAATACATGGATACCTATGTTTTCTGCTGCACTTTTATCAAATGCCAAGTCACAGAATTAGTTTCTGTGACATACACATGAATGTATAAAGCCAATATGGTATACATAGTCAATAGAGTTTGACTCAAAGAAGAATGAAATCATAGTGTCTGAAGGAAAATGAGTAGAACTAGAGATTATATTACATGAAATGAAATAAGCCAGTCTCACAATGACAAATATTACATGTTTGTTTTCTTCTCATCTGTGGAATTTAGGACAGAGGGAAAGGGACATGAAATTCAAATAAAACACCATTAGAGGCTGTGGATGAGCAAAGGGAGGGGAAAGACTTTTAAGAACGGATAACAGCAAATTCAAAATACGTGTGGAATATTCTTTTCCATATACATTATGGAAAAGAATGAAGTCTATTGCTTTTACAATTAATATACACTAGTTTTAAAAAGGTGTCATGTTTAAAATCTGTGGAAGAATCAGAAATGAAGAATGAAAGGGTAAATAAACCAAGAGTTCCATCAATTTCATAAAGTTAAGTATGCTTTGTTTTATCTGCAGATTTTAGCCCAAGTAGGCACCACAACCTAAGAATATTTGGTAGGCGCAAGTTCTTTAGCCCAATTAATATAGTAAATCAAGAGCTGAGCACATAGCAGTGGCAGATTAAGTTTTCAATGTCTATAATTTATATATGGGTCATTTCAAAGCATGGCATATAGAATTATTTCCTATAGTAATATTTTATTAATGTTTTAATAAATAAAGCTTGCCTAAAGATCAGATGGGAGACAGAGGCAGATGGACCTCTATGAGTTCAAGGCCACCGTGGGCTACACAATATCAATGCTGAAACAAATTTAGGGGGTGACGGCTCACACCTTTAATCCCAGTAGTAAGGATTCACACGTCTTTAATTCTAGCACTAGAGGGAATATAAAATGGGAGGAGAGAGAGGCTTATTCTGCTTAGTCTGTGGTGGCCCAGCCTTGGTAGTGGGGTAAGACTTCTCTAGTGGCTTGGCTGCTTTGCTTTTCTGGTTTTCGGGTTGAACCCCAATATCTGCTACAATTTCCCATACTACTTTAATAACTTCCCCATGCTAAATGGCTTCCTGCACTGAATTAGGCCGTTACTGACTCAAGCTCCCTATCTTTCCACTCACATTGAGAGGAAACTTGAATCTGAAGCTCATCACTAGTAGTATGTATAATTAGAACCTTATTACTGCTGCAAATAAACACTATCTCTGAGAAATTTTAAACTATGGTTTGAAAATATGAACCAAACCTTTTCCTTAATGAATTTTCTAGTAAAGGATCCCAGAGTAGGCACCTAACACTGATGGGAACTGTAAATACTATGCTGGTCGCTGTTGGGGAAGCTGGAAAGTGGACGTGAAAGCAATGGCAGTGACTGAGGACAACAAAGAAATGGACTATGCTAAACAAAGTAGGGTAAATAGATTAAAGTCAGCAATCACTGTTTGCAAGAATGCTCATTTTTCTTCAAACTTTTCATGTTTGCAACAGGAGAAACAAAAGTTGAGGTGGTATGAAGAAAACAACACATGAAAAGTGACACTGGGAAAAATTAGGAAATAAAATCAGATTTAATCAGATTAAGGAAGTCAGCAGAACCCAGCTTTTACAAGACTGCAGAAGAATCCAATTTCTCTGCTGATCTGGTGCATTCTGAGAAGAGGAAAAAGTATTTTTAAAAAAGAAACAATGTTAAACTGGGCATAGCAGCTCATGCTTATACTTTCGGTACTAGGAAGGATGGGACAGAAAGATTGGCCTCGAGTTTGAGGCTAGCCTGGACAACATATGGAGACTGCCTCAAAAACAAACAAACAAAAAATCAAAAACTCTGGGAATGCAAATTTGACTCATTCGTTTAGAGCACTTGGTTCCCAGCATCCACACTACCTCACAGCAATCCCAAATTGCAGTTTTGAGAGATACAAGGTACCAGGCGCTTAAATGGTGCACATACATATACAATATACAAATATAAAACAAAGAAACAAATCAAAATAACTACCCACTTAAACACAAAATGTTAAAAAGTCAAGATGATGGCATCATCCCAGCTCTCAGAGGATCACTGCAACGGCGATGCCAGTCTGTTCTCTATAGAGCTCCAGGGTAAAAGTGCTACACATAACCCATTACAAAATCCCCCACCAAGAAAAATTAAACAAAGATAAAATATAAAAATCAAGACATTAGGAATGTACAATTTTCTTATGAAAACAATTTATTATCTATTGCTTCTTAATATGCCCAGAGCTGGGAAACAGCAAAGGATCCTCTCTAGGTCCTGCCTTTGTTTTAAGTTAATCAATACATATAATAAAAATCAATAAAGGCACATAAAAGGAAAGAGAATAAAGCAAAAACGAAAAAACATGCCATTAGCAACTTGCAGGCCAGATGTTGAGGAGACTGTTTATGTAGCTATTAGAAGTCACACCGATTAAGGGAGTGGTTTTATAAGGTGTCCCTTTCATCTCTATGGACCATTTCAACTTTAGTTTCTCTAGATGGAAGAAACTAACAAACTGCCAACTACATAACAGAACATTTTATGGGTTCCTTTACTGTCTCCCCACAGGTTTCTGGCCTTTGCACTCAGTCCCTCAAACCTGTATTCCTATCCCTGCAAAAATGGTTCATTGGAGTTCCTCGGCAAAGTTCATTGTCTGCTTGGATAGCCCTTTGAAGTTGCTCAGAATGGGCTGTCATATGTCCTAAGAGGACAAGGACCTCATTAGCATGCTTTTCCTAATTGCTTCTATTCATTTTATTCATGAAAATATTTCTAATTTAAAAAAATTATTATTCTATGTGCATGGTATTTTACCTGTATGTTTGTCTGCACATCACTTTCATGTCTGGTGCCCATGGAGGTGAGAAGGGGATGTCCAGCCCCTTGGAACTGGGGTTACAGACAGTTGTGGGCCACCATGCGGATGCTCGGGAAGAGCAGCCAGTGCTCTTAACTACCAAGACATCTCTTTAGCTTCTCTTATTGAAAATTTTAAGAAAATCACACTATAGTATTTTGTAACTGAAAAGAATAAAAATCATTTACTTTAAATTACTTCATTATAGAGACAGGAACTGAGACTAAGTGACTTTCTTAAGAATGTCAAGTGTCTCCAGGGCATAAGGGCACATAATCCCAGCACTCAGGAGGCAGAGGCAGGCGGATCTCTGTGAAGTATGAGGCAGCCTGGTCTACAGAGTGAGTTCCAGGACAGCCAGGGCTACAGAGAGAAACCCTGTCTTGAAAAACCCAAAATTGCCGGGCGGTGGTGGCGCACGCCTTTATTCCCAGCACTTGGGAGGCAGAGGCAGGTGAGTTTGTGAGTTTGAGGCCAGCCTGGTCTACAAGAGCTAGTTCCAGGACAGGCTTCAAAGTTACAGAGAAACCCTGTCTTGGGAAAACAAAACAAAACAAAATAAACACCAAATCTCCCTAGCTTCTGTGTTGACAATATACCATAGCTGCAGTATTTCAGGGAAGAGACCTGAGTGGGGTCAAAGAGCTCAAGTTGTGTATGTGTTTGTGGTGTGTAACCCTACAAAATTTACTACACTGAACAGGACATGAATGCAACAATGATGACACTGAGGTTCTGGCTCAGGCAACTGAAGGACAGAAATGTCATTTACTGAGATAGGGCAGACTGAATGATTACCAGGCAGGTTCAGGGAGCTGGATGGGTTATATCACTCACTTTTGAACTCAATAAGTTTAAAATGCTTGTAATGTATAAAAACAACTTGTCAAAATAGTCAAAGGAATCTGGACTTCAAAATCAGGTTGGGACTAGTTAGGCATAAGAGTGCCTGCTTATATTCCCAGCACTCAGAAAGCTGAGGCAGGAGAACTGCAAATTCTAAGCCAACCCAGGCCATTATAGTGAGACCATGTCTCAACAGTTGAAAGTTAAAAAAACAAAGGGAGAAGAGAAGGGGAAGACATCAATTTAGAAAGTTGCCAGTATAAAAATGCAAGACCAGATGACCTGATGAAATCCCCTATGGTACAAATACAGTGCTAGGGACCTCTAAGAGGTAGAAGACTAAAGAAGGAAGTCAGTGAGACAGAACACAGGAATCTAGAGCCACTTGGGAAAGGGAGACTTTTCAAGGGACCATAATTATACCAAGGATACACTGATGAAGACTGTGGGGGTGGCTCAGTAGGCAAAGGCACTTAACATAAAAGCCTGACAACCTCAGGTAGATCCCTGGAGCTCACGTAAAACTGGGAGGAAAGAACAAACTCCTTTCTCTGCCCTCTACCTTCCATATACATACACACACTCAAAATGCTTTAAAAATAAAAAAGATGAAGACCAAAAACTACCTATTACTAAATATACATTAAAAGTAACAAAACAGATAATAAATCACCATAAGAAGATTCCAAACCCTGCATCTACTATGAGATATGGCCTATTTCTGTTATCATTTATTACCACCAACAGACTGACATTCAATTTGCTTAAAATACTGTTCAGTACTTTGGAGTTTTTAACTCACATCTCATTTATTATGTTACGGTATCATAACTAAGTAAACTAGAGAACAGAGTTTAGATATCTAAAATTTCTCAATGAAAACACCCTTTTAACTTTTCAGTCCTCCTTTTCTTTCTTGAGCCAGACTGCAAGCAGAGTCTCAGTTTTGACCAAAATAAGTCTCAGTATTTTATTTTATGGGTTCCTCTCTACAAATGTAGCCAATGGGGTAGCTACCATACTTAGTCTAATTTTTAATTAGCCATTCATCCATCAAAGGGCATTTTCACCCTTTAGATATTCACTGCTGTGGATAAGATATACAGAATTCTTGCTTTCAGTTTATGTCAGTGTATATACCTGAAGCAGGACTGATAACATATAATTCTATTTTAAAGTGAAGGACACCACTTTTCCAAAGCACCTGCACCATTCTTCATTCTTGTCAATAGTTCACAAGGAGTTCAAATTCTCCATAACCTTACCAAACAATTTTCTTTTTTGTTGTTGTTCCTTTTAAAAAGGTATCCAGGTTTATCTTTTATTTACTTGCTCTTATTGCTTTACATTACACTTTATGCACATATGCATGTGCCCATGATGTGAATGTGTAGTCTATGTATGGAGGTCAGAGAACAACTTGCAGGCATTGGTTGTCTCCCCTACCACATAGGAACTCAAGGTCATTAGGCTTGCTGCTGAGCAACAGGACCCCAAGTTTGCTTTATTTTTATTTATTTATTTGGTATTTTTGAGACAGGGTTTCTCTGTGTAACAGTCCTATCTGTCCTGGAACTAGCTCTTGTAGATCAGGCTGGCCTTGAACTCAGAGATCCACCTGCCTCTGCCTCCAGAGTGCTGGGATTAAAGGCGTGTGCCTCCACTGCCTTAGCAGCAATCCCAGCTTGTCCCAAGTTCTCCCTATTGAGGTTCATCTGTAAATTCTGTGCCTCATTATTGTTTTAAATAATCAAGATTCCTTCCAACTTTGGTAGAGAGATGTGCTGTGACAGATTTCAGGTAATCAGGTTCTTTAATCACACTGGCTACTTGCAGCAGGGGAAAGTGAATTAGGAGATCTAACAGCAACCCAGTTGTTCCTTAAATAATGATCACTGCTGTGGGTGTTGTAGTGATATTTCATTTGTTTTCAATAAATAAAGCTTGCCTGAAGCTCAGAGAGTAAAACAACCCCACTGGTCAGCCTTACAGACCAGGCAGTGGTAACACAAGCACACACACCTTTAATCCCAGTAGCCACACTAGTTGCCACAGAAACCGAGTGGTACAAGCCTTTAATCCCAGCCCTAGAGAGGATTATAAAATGGGAGGAGACAGCTCTGAATCTCTTTCTGAGATTCCTGGAGACAGGATCACCATTTTGTACTGAGGTAGAGGTAAGAGTCTGGCTGCTTTGCTTTTCTGACCCTCAGGTTAAACCCTAATTTTTGTCTCTGAGTTTTTATTAATTGTGCTTTAGGGTATGGTATCTAATGGTTTTTATCTGTCTAATGGTTACTAGAATACTTCAAGAATTTGTCTCTCATTTTTGTTTTTGAGAAATGCCTAATCAAGTCTTTTGCCTATTTAAAAAAATGGCTTTTTTGTTGAGATCATCCAGACTAAGATAGCCTCTTCCAACAAAATATGTGGCTTTAAATGTCAATATCACCAAAGTTGAAAACACTGCTATATTCTACTGAGTTATTGCCATAAGATGACAAATTAAGTTCAAGTACCTGGAAGGATGGAAGGAAGGAAGGAAAGAAGGAAGNGGGAGGGAGGGAGGGAGGGAGGGAAGGAAGGAAGGAAGGAAGGAAGGAAGGAAGTCAGATATAATGGCAAGCTCTTGGGATGTTGAAGCAGGAAGACAGCTGCTCAAGGCCAGCCCAGGCTATGTAGTGAAATACTATTTCACAATAAATAAATAAATAAAATAGCTATGTACTACCTACTCACAAAGAAGAAAATATGAACTAAAAAAATCTTAGAACATACTCATATTTTCTTTTCCTCTCTTATGTTTTTTTTTGTTGTTCAGGCATGGTGGCATGCAACTATAATCCAGGTATTTAGGAGGTTAAGGCAAGATGATTTCAGAGTCAAGACTACCCTGGGTAACTTAGTAAAATCCTATCTCAAAAATGAATACATTCCCTAAAATATTTCCTTTGGTGTCAATTATATAGCAGGTTCAGTAATACCTGCCTAAAGTCTTGGCTACTCAAGAGGCTGAGGGAGGAGAAGGGTTAAAAGTCAAGGATGGTAGCCCAAGGGTATGGCTCACACGTTTAATCCCAGCCAGCAGGCAGATCTCTGAGAGTTCAAGGCTAGCCTGGTCTACAAGAGCTAGTTCCAGGACAGGCACCAAGCTACAGAGAAACCCTGTCTCAAAAAACCAAAATAGTCAAGGATGGTATGGGCAAAACAGTGAACTCCACAATATTCAGAAGCTTCATAGCATTCTGGGAGAAGCTGACACTGACTAAGTATAGAAATTCCTATAACTTCAAGCACAGGAGTTTTGGGAGGTGGGAAAGGCATTCTGACAGCCAGAATGTGTGAAGGGCCTAAAGAAGAGGGTTTAAGATGGCTAAGAGCTAGAAGGAAATAGGAGATACTGGTAGGAAAAGTATGTAAGGACCAAATCTGAAGGTCTTGAAGGTCTCAACTGGGCATTCAGAGGCTAAATGCGGCACATAGGAAGCACATAAAAGCAGGGGAGCATGGTTGGTTTGTTTTGTACAGCAGGGTGTGAAACCCAGGATATTTGCTCTGGTTTAGAATATACTGTGTAATATGATAAAACTTTTAAGGCTATAAGATGAACAAAAGCTGATAAACGATGTATATCTAACTACTTACGTCTCTGCTGAATGTTTAACATCAAGCCGCTAGCAAATTTAGATAGGTTAGCTTACCACTATCTGTTTTCTGTACTGAAATCCACATTGTAGAAAAGGGAGTAGACTCATACCTCTGTCATAGTAAAAAGCTGTGGAAATGATTGAGTTAAAAGCACGAACACTCTTCAAGGTGAGCTCAGAGAAAACAAAACTTCTGTGAAGCAGAAAGGCAAAAGCTCATTTGATCTTGTGGCAGAGGGGCTTCTTCCCTCTATCCAGAAGGCTGGATGCATACAGATTAGACAGACTTTTTTATTTTTGGCACAATGAGGACTTTTAAGTTTATACTTAGGAGACAACCAAAGGAAATTTAAAATCTTGAGCTTCTGATTATGATAAAAACTAAGCCATACAGAAAACTCTACAATATTCTATAATGCTGTACCTGGTCCTACAAGAAAGTCCTTTTCCCAAGGTCAGGTGTTTAGACAAAAGATCCCATTCCCACAGGGGCTTGAAGAAAGTTCCTGCTTGCTAAATAAAAAGGGAGTCATTTTTATCTCTGGCAAGAGGAACTTGTGGCCCTTCCACTAAAGTGACTGTGGTGCCTATTAACTTGTCAAGGTCAATGCTAGCCTCTAAGAAGTGGCTATTCACAAAGCCCCACTCCAGATCACCAGTCCTTTCTCCAATTCCCATTTATCCCTGAAAATCTTTGTCCTGTCACTTCTTGCTTCCCCAGGTTTCCATGTCAGATGAATGGGGGAGAAAATAAAAAGAAAAGGACATGACTGCACCTGGGTGTGGTGAGGGGAGTTTATTATAGATATGAGGACATCTGGGAGAGTCCAGAGTGGAGCAGACCAGACTGCACTGAGCCAAGGGGGAAGGGAGGGGATAGGTACAGCAGCCATGAGGCCAAAGGTCCAAATAGGGGCAGGGAACTAAAATGTCTGCGCTGGAGGAAGAGCAGCCCAGCCCCTGGACTGGAGAGTTCAGAGTAGAGGGCAGGGTATGCCAGTCATATCCTATAACAGGTAGGGACCCAGGGATGCTGGGCGACCTGGCAGCCAACACCTAAACTAAACATGCTAGGCAAGCAGTCACCACTGAGTACTCCTCAGCCAGGATTGCCAGGATTTGCCCTTTTTCTTTTTAATTTTTTTTTGTGTCTGCATTTGTGTTTTGCCTGCATGTCTGTTTATATGACGGTGTTGGATCCACGGGAATTTGAGCTGTGAACAATTGTGAGCCGCCATGTGGGTGCTGGGAATTGAACCCTAGTCCTCTAGAAGACCAAGAAGCCAGTGCTCTTAACCACTAAGCCATCTATCTCTCTAGCAAGATTTACTTACCCTGGCTATTTTCTTAATTGGAGAGTGGCAATCTCAAAACAAACAACCCCTTTGAAAAGAGCTAATAATGATCTGCAACATGGTAACAGAAAATAAACAGAAAATAATGAAATACCGCCACAGTAGCAGCTTTTTCTGAAAGAAACTGCTTTCTATTGATGCTTCCTGAAAGTTCCTTGTATGAGTGAGATGCTCCCTGTAGAACTGACAGGCAGGGAATTAGGAGAAAGGCACCTGATGGCCTAAAAAAGCCAATCTAGGTTGGTTTATCTGCTTTGCCTTGGGTTGTTTATAAGCTCAGTTAAATTATCTTCAGTAACTTAACACATATTAACTTAATACTAATACTTAGTAGCTAAGGGAAAAAAGTTAAGTAGCTCACTTGGAGCTGGCAAGCAGTATGGTAAAAATCTATGAATTCTCACAAAAACATTTAGCATCAGATAAGGTAAGAACTGGTCTGGTAACTTCCCTAATAGCCTACCCTACCTGACCCTAATCTAAAGAAAAGCGGGCTCCCTGTTATTACTGAAAGTTTAATTCAAAACAAGTACTTACAAAGGTGGGATTTTAATTTTTTTAGATGCAGAAGTTAAGGCTGAAGACATTAAACTTTGCTAATGGTGTGTGGCTAATGAGATGTAATCCTAAGTCTTTTCACTCTAGAGATCAAGTTTTTCTGCCCAAGGGAAGTGTTAACAAATAGAAAACACTTGGGATTGCCCTTCCCTTCAAACTGAAGGTCTGTTAAGAAAATAGTTTACTTCAATTCTCACAACAGTTACATCCTTCCACATGGTCAGCCTAAGGCCAAGGCTCTGAGATCCTGACTTGGTAGACTAGGAATTCAGTCTCTGTTCAGTGCTCTGACCTCACACAGGATCTTAGACACAGATTCTGAATAAGGATCTGCAAAACAAATGCACAAAATAAAGGGTAGGGCAGAAGAAAAAGTTGGTGACAAATAGCTGCTTGCACAAGTTCAACTGACTATTGTTTAGTGGAACTTGGTCACGGCCCCAAAGAATTCTTTCAATTAACCTTTCTTTGTTGCCTCCACAATACCATCACTGAAATGTAATTCACATACTGTTGACAGAAGTCTGTCTTGCAGGATAATTCAGTCCCAAAGAAACATACAGAGGCTTAACATTAATTATAAACTGTTTGGCCTATTAGCTCAGCTCAGGCTTATTATTAACTAGCCCTTACAACTTAAATTAACCCATAATTCTTATCTATGTTTACCCACATGGCTTGGTAACTTTTCTCAGTAAGGCATTCTCATCCTGCTTCCTCTGCATCTGGTGGTGACTGCGTCACTCTGCCTTTCCTCTTCCCAGAATTCTCTTAGTCTGGGTCTGGTCACCTGGCCTATACTTCCTGCCTGACTACTGGCCAATCAGCATTTTATTAAATTAATGAGTGACAAATCATTACAGTGTACAAAAGCATTATCCCACAGCATTTCCCCACTTTTGTTTTCAAAACAAGAACTCTGAATCTAATCTCCTTGTTTAGCTTTTTTTCCTGACCATTATCCATAATAACTTGTAACCAACACTCTAAAAAAAGACAAAAATCCATAATCCATTTTTTTTTGGAATGTGGGTGTAGTTTTCTAGGTTACTTCCTGATGATTGGGGGCACTAATAATCCCATGGAGACACACAAAAAAATTTCGAATTATGGTCAAGTCCTGATTGGAGCATTCTGTCAGATTGGATCATCTCAGCCAGCAGTCTTGAGGCTATTCTGGATGTAGAACTCAGAAGAAACTACAACAGAGGTGCTCTGAATTGTTGGACCATCTGTTGCCTCTGGAGATTTTTCAGGGGGACTTCCTTGATCAAACTTTATTTTTCTTAACCCAGAATGAATTTACAGCCTCTCACTTCCTGTGGAAACAAAAGCAAAACCTCTTTTCCAAAGTAACACATCTTTTGACTTAAATTTTGAAGTCAAGGGATTTACAAAATATGTAGGCTGAATTAATCTAGCAGCATTTATAATCAAATGCCTTTTAGCAGCTGCTGCTCCTTCCTCAGAGGTCAAACAATTCAAAGACAACACAATAACATACAGTGTCCAGATTCTCTCTGTATTTTCCATTTTTATGTGGCTTTTTTTTTTCTTTTTTAATTCTATTTCATTTATTTTTAATTTCTGGATTTTTTTGTTTTGTTTTCTGTTTTTTTGAGACAGGGTTTCTCTGCAGCTTTGGAGCCCATCCTGCAACTAGCTCTTGTAGACTGTGCTGGCCTCGAATTCACAGAGATTGGCCTGACTATGCCCCCCACCCAGTGTGCGGATTAAAGGCATGCACCACCACTGCCCGCCCAGCTTAATTTGTTTTTCTTGAGACAGGGTCAGGGTTTTTCTGTGTATCTTTGGCTGTCTGGTATCTCACTCTGTAGCACAGGATAGCCTTGAATTCCAAGTGCTGGAATTAAAGACATGCGCTACCACACCCGGCTACTCTATTTCTTTTTTTAAGGACTTTCTCTATCTTTTTTCTTTTCTCTCCCAAGCCTACATTTTTAAACCCACTGTAAATAGTTTAGAGGTTTTGCTTCATCTGAATCTGTCTTTACTGTATATATTGTTTTCTGACCACATGAGTCTTTAATCTGCTGGTGGCTGGCTCCACTCCATTCCTCAGCTTTCTGAGAGTCTTTTTGAGTGGTGGAGGTACTGGTAGGAGCCACATTTATTGCCACAACTCTGGAGTTTCTAGGTCTATGTCACCACCAAGAAGCCTGATGTTGGTTGCTCATAAACACCATTTAAGTGTTTAATGGTAGAACCTCTTAAAAGAACTGCACAGGAAGTTGAGTCAGGAAGCCTGTCTTAAAGGAGCCGTGCCTCTGCTTGTCTCCAGCAGAGTCTACTAGAGTAAAGACAGTTACTAAGAAGCTGCACTTGACTCTGTTGTTCTCTGTGTAGAATCCCCCCCCCCTTTTTTTAAAGCTTTCTCAGGCTTTATGTGAAAATTCTTGCCAAATGTTTTCGTACCATTATTCCATAGCAACATACCATATAATTTACTCACCTAAATACAATGCAGTGAGTTTTTATGACTGCTACCCTCTAACTGCAGGTGACTTTCATCACCACAAACAGCCTTAGTCCTAAAGCATTTCCCCCATTTTCTCTATCCTAACTCTTAGCAATCAATAATTACTTTGTCTTCATTGGGTTACTTATTCCAGATGTTTAACTCTATGATATTATGAAGTATCTATTTGTGTACCATCACTGCCCCAACACATCTTCCAAAATCTTTGGAATTTCTGGACAATAGTGTCTTTAGAACCCAAGCATGGTAACATTTACCACACCTACAACCAAACAATCAGGAGGCTAAGGTAGGAGCATACTAATTTTATAAATTGGAGGCCAGTCTGGGCTACAAAAAGAGACTGTTCTCAGAAAACTGCTAGTCAGGTGTGATTGCACAGGTCTTTAAGCCCAGCAAGATCTTTCTAAGTTCAAAGCCAGCCTGGTCTATATAGCAGTTCCAGGACAGCAGGACAGAGATCCAGTCTCAAAACAATAACAACAAAACAAACAAGCAAAAAGAAGAATGCTATTAGAATGATTATAAGACAAAAGTGGCTGGGGAGCACTATGGTGAACTTAGAGATCTCGGGCTTAATTTTATCATTACTATTATTTGCAGAACTGTTAATCAAGCCCAGAGCCTTATATATAAGCTTTATCCCAGTCACAGGGCAGAGCCTTTTCTTCTTTACCTCCCAATCTCTGGGCAAGAGAGAATGCTGAAGTGATTACCAACCACTTAATCATGCCTAGGTAAATGATGTCTAAAGAACAACCCAACCCTAACAACAACTATGTGGTATGTTTTAGGAGCTGAATGTGTAGTAGTACCTGGAGGTTAGCACACTGGGAAATGCCATGGAAGCTCTGTGGCTCTGTGGCCCTTTCAACATAATTCTTCTATTTGGCTGTTCAATTTTAGCCTTTTAGTATTTTTAATTGTTTCCCTGAACTCTGTGAACTACTAAAGTTATTCAACCAGAGAAGGGTAGTCATGGAAATCTGGATTTATCGCCAGCTGATCAATCTGTAAACAGCATACGAAAAGTGGTAAGCAATCTTGTGGGACTACATCCTAGATAGCTTCTGGAACTGATTTAGAGAACATTTAGCTGATAGTTACTAAAAAACTGCTTGAGACTAACACTAAAGATTCCCCCTCCAAATTGGGGGAAATCCTCCAAATCTGGTGTCAGAAATATTGAATGTAGAGCAGTTTTGCCATATCTTTCTATTTAAATGGGACCTTACTCTTTATTTAGACAGAAAAGGGGAAATGATGTGGCATGTCCTTCTGTATATGTGTTGCTTTTATTGGTTAATGAATAAACCTGCCTTGGCCTATGGCAGGGCAGATGGAAGAGATATGAAGAGAGAATAGGTGGAGTCAGGAAGATGCCATGTAGCTGCCCAAGGAAGAAGATGCCCTGAACCTTTTTGGTAAGCCACAGCCTCGTGGCAATACACAGGTCGACAGGAATGGGTTAATTTAAGATTAAAGAGCTAGCTAGAAATACGCCTGAGTCATCACCCAACTCATCAGCGTTGTAACTAATATTGTTTCTGTGCGATTATTTGGGTCTGGGTGGCCATGTAATGAAGGTGCAGTCTCTGTTTATGTTATGGCACCAATGTGGGCCAACTATATACACATAAAACCTGACAGAGCTTAGAAAGGAATTCTAGACAAAAGAACATAAATGCTTCTTGGCAGCAGCATTTTTTTTTTCAGATTGGCTCTGTTGACTGGCGGTAAGTAGAGGCAGCTCCTTTAAGAGAAGGCTTCCTGAATCAGCATTAGCAACAAAAAGACTTCTTTGAGAGACAGCTTCCTGGTTTGTGCTGCTAGTATGAATAACTGGCTCTTTCAGGAGGCTGAGCACTTAAATGGAGTCTGTGAGGAGCATGCAACAAATTGCTTAATGGAGACATGGACCTATGTCCCTGGAGCTGAGGTGGTGAGCATGGCTCGCACAGGCGCAGAACACATCTTTGCCATGTTGAATTGGGCAAATAGGCAAAGCCACACACCTGTTTAGCATTAAAAAAAAAAGGTACTCCTGGTCAGAAAATTAAACAGAATTAAGATAAGGCAGATTCGGATGAAAAAGACCTTTCAATGGGTCACAGTGTTGGATAAATGTACATGGGCGAGAGAGAGAGAGAGAGAGAGAGAGAGAGTACAGTCATAGATTAAAGATAATAAAATATTAAAAAGTAAGAGTAATTAAAAAGTCACATAAAGATGGAAAATGTTATTGTATTTTCTTTGAATTTTTTTGACTGTGAATGAGCTAAGTACAGAGAGACATTTCACTGTACGGGCTGCTAAGCTAAACCAACATATATATTTTAAAGTTATCTTGACTTCAAAGTTTGAATAAAGGATATGTTACTTTGGAAAAGAGGTTCTGCTTTTGTTTTCACAGAAGATGAGAACCTNAGAGAGAGAGAGAGAGAGAGAGAGTACAGTCATAGATTAAAGATAATAAAATATTAAAAAGTAAGAGTAATTAAAAAGTCACATAAAGATGGAAAATGTTATTGTATTTTCTTTGAATTTTTTTGACTGTGAATGAGCTAAGTACAGAGAGACATTTCACTGTACGGGCTGCTAAGCTAAACCAACATATATATTTTAAAGTTATCTTGACTTCAAAGTTTGAATAAAGGATATGTTACTTTGGAAAAGAGGTTCTGCTTTTGTTTTCACAGAAGATGAGAACCTGTGGATTCCTTCCAGGCTAATGTGGTTTGAGGGAAAAAGACCCCCCCTGCCAAAAAAAAAAAGCCTGTGAACCCTAAAAATACTTCACCCAACATAGAGGAAGCAGTAGGAGAAAACAACACCCAAATTCCCCAAATGACCATTTATAAATATTTGTTTTCATTTAAAGGGGGTTGATTATTAAGTGTTAAATGGTCATAGTCAATTTCTTAAAAAAAGGGGGGGTGAGGATATGATATAGAGATGAATATTTTACACTGGTGTGGACTTTGGTTTATTGATACAAATGTAAAGTCAATTTTGTTATATGTATATTTCTACTCTTGGTTAAGGTATTATGTTTATACAGCTCACTTATAATTAAAAATTATAGATTAATAGACAGTCATTTATAATAGTCAAACTTGTAGTCATGTTAGTTAGGTGTTCTAGATATATAGAGATATATATTTCAGATAATTTTCAAACCTTTTAAAGACCTATAGACTATGGCCTTTTAAATGTTTTAAGAAGTCAAGACTCTTCTAAACAGTGAGATATGTCTGCTTCTGGCAGCAAAAATTACTTCAGAGAGGTTGATGGTCACTGAAGAAACTCATTATAGAATTTGTCTTCAATGTGACAAGGCTAGTCATTTGGGCAAAAAAAATTGTTTCTGCCTGGACTGCTTTATGGTATGCTGTATGAACTGGACATGTAGGACCCATAGAAAAGTGACTGCTGAACTTTCCAAAAGATGGGATGGTCCTTCAGGGTTCCTACTTCACAGAAGAAACTGCCAGACATTCTGCAGGGCATAGAAGAAAGCAACTGATGAACTTTGTCATTGCAAGGTAACATAGATCTTCACATTTCCTGCTTTGTGGAAAAGTCTGTTGGATACTATGGGCCTGTAGGCTGAAGATGGATGCCCCAACATTACAGAACTTTGGGTGACTGTCCAGACAGCAAGATGACTTTGTCAATTCTAAAGTTTTGGAAGTTGTTTACAATGTACTTCCTGTTTACTTAGATAATGTTATATCCTTCTGGAGTCTTTGAAGAGTTGAAGATATAATTTTCCTTAGTTATAATAAAAGTAAATTAGATATGAAACTTTACAGGTACAAATAGACTATTATAAGAATAATTCTTGCTTGATACTTGTTTTATTATATGTAATTTTATTGTGTAAAATTACTTTTTATTAAGACAGAAAAAGAGATGTTGTGGCATGTCCTTCTGTGTATGTGTTGCTCTTACTGGTTAAATAATAATAAAGCTGCTTTGGTCTATGGCAGGGCAGAATATAGCCAGGATGGAAAAGATATGAAGAGAGAATAGGCAGAATCAGGGAGACACCATGTAGCTGTCGAGGGAGGAAGACACCCTGAACCTTTCTGGTAAGGCACAGCCTCGTGGCAATATACAGATTAGAGAAATGCGTTAATTTAAGATTAAAGAGCTACCTAGAAATACGCCTGAGTCACTGCCCAAACAATGTTGTAACTAATATAGTTTCTGTATGATTATTTGGGTCTGGGGGGGGGGTGGACAACAAAGGTGGAGGACTCTCCATCTACATAGGACAGTGTGATTTTTTTCCAATTGACTTTTTACAGGAAGAATAATGTTTTCAAGGTTATATATCCATACTGCTACTTTTACCAGCAGTCATCCCTAGACTATAACTCTAATCAAAATGCCAGCTGTTGCTTCAGATTTATCTGATTATAAGAACAAGATTTCCCATTACGCTCAAGCTCTTTAGAGCTGGGTCAGTTCAATAAAACAACTATATAATCTAAAATCAGTTTCTTCGGCTTGAAGTTATCAGGTAACTTTCAATTTTAACATCAACAAAAGACCCCAGTAGCCTTATAATAAGTAGAGAGCCCACCCCCCAAAAAAACCCAAAAAACAACAACAAAAAAAACCTTGGGTTTTCACAATGTGGTATGACTGTAACTACATAAAAGTACTAGATTAACATTTTGCTTCTTTTTCTACACTACCAAAAGTTAAAAGCAGCTAGAGGCAGGATTGATAGTAATAAGATAGGGTCACTACAATGACCATGCAGCTCTGAAAGTAAATAGATTTACAGAACTACTCCTTGGAAGAACCACAAACATACCATTTAACCAAACCAGGCATTAGGAGCAGCAGTAACAATGTTAGCTGACACAGCACAGGTGGGAAAGCAATAATGGAAGGACACCGAGACAGTATACAGTGTCTTCCATTTTTGTAAAAGGGAAGAATTTGTTTAGATTCAAGGGATACAGTCCCCCCATAACAGAGAGCATGATGGCTAGAATAGACTCAGTAGGCAGCAACCAGAAAATTTACTTTTCAGTATTAGAAAGTAAGTCCATAATCAAATTAGTAAACATTTGATCATCAAAGGATTCTGGTGACTGTTAATAAAAATTCAATGAAGTTTCAAGTAAAATTTAATTATTAATCTTACAATTTAAAAACAAAACACAACAACAACAATAACAACAACAACAACAACAAAAGCAACCAGGGTTTTCTTATGTATCCAAGATTAGTTTCAATGGGTCTCTGGGATCTTGAGTGCTGAGATTACAGATGTGCATATCATACAGAGTTTATATTAAGTTTAAAGTAAATTAAATTTACAGTAAAAGCAGTAAGCAAGCCAATTTTGCTTTGGTACTAATTAATACAAAAAATTTAACATTTTCAATAGTCAAGGTACTTATATTACCAGAAAATGTCTACGACCTGAAAATCAGTATGGATACTAAACAGACCTGTAAATCAGTATGGATACTAAACAGTATTATAAATGTTAATAAGTAAACAGTACTATAAATGAATTATAAATGTTTTCTGAGTCTGGAGAGATGGTTCAGTAGTTAAGAGCACTGGCTGATTTCTACCCAGTTCAATTCCCATCACCCACATGGCTGCTCACAGCCACCTGTAACTCCAGTACAAGGCAATCTGATGACCTTTTCTGGCCTCTGTAGACACTGCACACATGTGGTAGACAGCCTATGTTCAGGCAAAACACCCATACACATAAAATAAAATTTTAAAAAAAGGGAACGGTTTTCTGGTTAAACTTACAATCTTGTGGGAAAGCAGCAACAAAAATCTACATAAAAGCATTAAGCCTAGCAGTGGTGGCACAGGCCTTTAATCCCAGCACTCAGGAGACAGAGGCAGGTGGATCTCTGAGTTCGAGGCCAGCCTAGTCTATAGAGTTCCAGGACAGTCAGGGCTACACAGAGAAACTCTATTTAGAAAAAATAAAAACAGACAGATGATCTGAGTCTGATTCCTCAAATCAACATGATGGTAGAAAGATACAATCAACTCTTACTCTCTCTTACAAGCCTGCTGTGGCAAATAAGCACCCATGTATACAAGTACTCACATACACACAAAATAAAGGTAGATTATTTTTCTAAAGAGTTGGTAGTAATTATAAGTGATAGTTATCTGTAACAAAGCAATGCTAATAAATAAACATGATTATAAGAGTGAGGTTCACTGGGCCGGGGGTCCTCAGACTTTGAACTCAAAGATCCGCCTGCCTCTGCCTCCCAAGTGCTGAGATAAAGGGCTTGCCCCACCATGCTTGATGGGACATTTTAAAAGAATTTTCAAGGCCAAAACTATCTTCCTAAAAAAACAAAAACTAAAACTAAAAAAACAAAAAAACACCCCACATTAATAATGTGTATGTTGATGTTATGGGTATACATATGCATGTCAACACTGCACTGAGGCAAAGGGTTAAAACTGCTACTGCTCTAGCATGAATTAAGATAAACCAGCATTATGCTGTTTATATATAGTGTCATTATATTTCAGTGAGGCCAATTTACTGAAGAATGTCCTTGGGGCTGGAGAGATGACCCAGCAGTTAAGAACTCTGGCTGCGTTTCCAGGACTTGGGTTCAATTCTCAGTGCCCTCACAGCTGCTTAGAACCATCTGCCACTTCAGTCTTAGAAGATCTAACACCCTCTTCTGGACTTCAGCAGCACCAGGCATGCACAGTGCAGACATACATGCAGACAAAACACCCATACCCCTTATTGCCAGGTACAGTGGCACACACCTTCAAGCTCTGCACTTGGATTTTGAGGCCAGCCTGGTCTACATAGTGAGTTCCAGGCCATTGAGGGTTACAGTATAGCAAGTTACTAGCCAGTCAAGACTACACAAGTGCAGTCTTAATAAATAAATAAACACACACACACAGAGAACATTTATCAATTAAATACTGACCTTTTATTTCAATTACATGACAAAACAGGAGTATACATAAACTCCTGCTGCAATATCAGCTTCTATAGTCAAATGTAGAAAAAGTACTTAGGCAATTAAGTTGTGAATTGAATTAACCATTTTTTCAAGAAATACCATTTTAACTTGAAAAAATGACAGAGGAATTATAGTTATTTTGATTCAGTGTCTAGCAGATGTTTTAAAAATGAGCAAAGTAAGCCTATGGCTTAAAGGAAAACAATTTACAGTATTTGCTGCTAATGGTTAAGATTTGGGCTTTCAATTAAAATTAGTTTTAGAAAACGGAGTCTACTACCATAAGCTTGACATATTTCAAACACTAATGATTTTTCTGAATTGTACCAATAGCAATTGTAAAATTTCTTTTTTTTTTTTTTTAAAAAATCTCTTTAGGTTGGGAGGAAATCTTTTCATAAAGGGTGTTGGCATTTGGAAGATCTGAACAACTTCATTTGGTTTTGTCAGTGAAATGTTTTCCGGGGGCTGTATTATATATATATAGTATCTATAATTAAGTATCCTGAAAAGGTAAATGCTTTTTTTCAAACACTCACCTGTATGCTAAATTCAGAAACTGATGTGGAAATCCACTGTCTTCTTTTAAACCAGATATCAAAGAGATATGAAAAAAATGTTAAATATGGACATTCTTCTCATTAAATAATTCTGGTTTGGGAAAGTAAGTTATTTTCCACTAAAATTTTTATATTCATACAAAATAACTTTGAGGAGTTGGTTCTCTCTTTTCCAGCATGTGTGTGTCTCAGGGATTGAACCTAGATCACCAGGCTTGGTAGCTAATACCTGCCCACCCAGTTACCTTGCTAGTTCAAGAATTAGGTAGGTGGGTCTATGAGTTCAAGGTCAGCCTGGACAACAGAATTCCAGGAATGCCAGGGCTATACAAAGAAACCCTGTCTCAAAAAAACAAACAGCAACACACACATACACAACACACAAATATTTAATTTCTAAAAATGGAAAATAGTGAAAGAGATACACAAATAAAAACCAAGACTCCTTAATGAGTTTCAAACCTCAAACATCTACAGACTTTTAAAGTAAAACACAAATTGTTGGGGTTGGAGAGATTAGCTCTGTGGTTAAGAGCACTGGCTGCTGTTCTAGAAGATCTGGGTTCTATTCCCCACACCCACATAGCAGCACACAACTGTCTGTAACTCCAATTCTAGGGAATCTTGGCACCCTCACACAGACATACATGCAGGCAAAACACCAATGCACATAAAATAAACCTTTAAAAAAAAAAACACCAAACCTTAAAACAAACAAACCCATATATTGTCCTTATCTTTAGTTCTCTCTCTTCCTCCTCCCTGGTCTCATTGTAGCCTAGGCTGACTCATGGTAATTCTCCTGCCTCAGCCAAGCCTGGTGAGAAAAGCGAATCAGATTGCCTGGACTGGAGTTACAGATGGCTGTGAGGAGTCATGTGGGTGACAGGAACTGTTACCAGGTTGAAGATCAGCCAGTGCTCTTAACCACTGAGTCATCACTCCTGTCTCAGAAAATACTTCAAATTCATACTGGTTAGCACCCATCAGGATTTTCAGGTCATAAATATTTGATGGTAAGATGAGCAGCCTGACTACTGAAAATGCTAAACGTTTATATGGGATTCTAAGCATGTGCCACCACAGCCCAGTTCTGTTGTGTTTTGTAGGTGCCACTCAAAAACTATTCTCACAGTAGTGTCTAGCAGATGAATGGACTCTCATTGAACACTGACTTTACCAAATCTAAATGGAAACAGGGTGTGCTTTTTAGTGTTCAAAGTTTCAAGTGATACAAAATTCCAAACTCTGTGCAGAAAGAAACAGTAATGACTAACCTACAAAAAATGTTAGCAATGCTTTCAAACAAAACCTTTTGACCAAAACTGAGATTTGTATAAGGCTGAGAAGAATTAAGATAGTGGAATATAAAATTTACAAAAGGCTTTGATAAACCTGAGTTAAAATCACTCCCTTGACTGTTAAGGCATAAGCACAGCTTCTTTTTAATTTCTAAGATTGAGGTAAATGAAGAGTTTCAAACTACCTGTAATATTGGTGCTCAAAAAGCTCCTTCAAACAAGCTCCTGCCTCTGTGACAAAACTAAACTAGAAGGCCCCAAACAGCAAATGCAAGTCAAAACTGATCATACACTCTCATTCAGTACAGGCCTCCAGTAAATGACCACTACCCCAGAAAACAATGAAAATATTTTAATTAATCACATCCACTGTCAGGGATCAATATTTTACAACTATCTATGGAGCTGGAGAGATGGCTTAGCAACTAAGAGTTAAGGTCTTCCAGAGGACCCAGGTTTGATTCCTATCTCCTAAAAGATGGTTTACAACCACCTGTAACTCCAGGGGATCTAACACCTTCTTGTGGTCTCTGCAAACAAGAGGCATGCACACGGCACACATAAATGCAGACAAAACATCCACACACATAAAATAAAAATACTAAACAAACAAAATCAACAACAACAAACCCAAATTTCATTAAGCAGGGCGTAATGGTTTACGGCCTTAATCCCAGCACTTCAGAGATAGAGGCAGGCAGATCTCTGCATTCAAGGCTGGTCTGGTCTACATAGCAAATTCCAGGTCAGCTAGGAGCTATACAGTGAGATCCTGTCTCAAAAACAAAAACACCCTCCAAGCGAACAATTACATCAGAAAGCACAAAAGTTTGGGCTCAACTGTCTATAAAATCTAAATCAAAACAAACAACTACCTATGCATTTTTCCTAAAGCTGTTTCAGTCCTTCAAAATCCTATTCACATTCTTCCCAATAGTGCATATTCATCTAATCATGAAACAAATACTTAACCAGTAAACCATAAAAAACAAGGACATCTTGACATATATATTTTTAATTTATCTTTATGTGCACTGGTGTTTTGCCATGAGTGACGGATCCCCGGAACTGCAGTTACACAGACAGTTGTGAGCTGCCATGTGGGTGCTGGGAACAGAACCAGGTCCTCTGAAGAGCAGTTAGTGTTCTTAACCAATGAGCCATCTCTCCAGCCCCTTGATATTTTAAGAAAATTATCAATGAAGCAATTCTGAAGTCAGTTGCCTTATAGACCAGAAAAAAATGATAGGAGGCTAAAACAATCATTTAAATCCTAGATACAGTTCTACGAGATAGCTCATATTGTTTCATGCTTGGACTATTATTTGAAGAATTAGACAGTAGTTATTTTAAGCACAGTAAATATGTTCCAAGATTTGTGATGAGAGAGGTCAGTCTCTAAAGTTACTAAGACTTAATAGCTTAGCAATGTTTTTCATTCTGTATACTTTGAGTCAACAAGGCTATTTCCCAAAAACGAAACAGCCCATCACTGTTACTTCATGTTTTATACTCAATGTTGTGTTGTATATTAATACTCCTAATTAGCAAAAGTTGTTTTCCAAGATCTAATTACTTTTCTAACATAGTTACACTCTATTTGAACCTGCAAACTTTTAGAATTTTTATAAAAACTTTGAAAGTTTATTAGAAATGTTACAAAACAATCCCTCTCTACTACCAAACTTTAAGTAGAAGAGCTTAACTTGCTTGTTCCTGGCAAGCCTCACTGCCAGTGTGGTCACTACCCATTTCCTGCATTGTGCTGTATGTATATGAACAGCCTCCTCTGTTACTACTCTCAAACTGGTACTAGATGATCCTCCAGCACACTACAGGAAGAGGTCAAGTTTTGTGGACATCATCTGATAACTCCTTTAACATTATTTCAAATAGATACAGAGAATTCCTTTGACTTCTGTACTTTCAAGAAAGCATGACTGTATTTTTGGAGGAGTCAGAATGATATACCAAAAGGTACTAATGAATATTAGATACAAATTTATGAATCATAAAATTATGACTTCAAAAGAGTCACATCATTGTGCCCAAATTGTCCTCCAACAAGCAATTCCCCATTGACTCTTTAATGTGACACAAAGTGCAGAGTAACATGTAATATAGACACACAGAAAAACAACCTAAAAACCACACAGAGCAAATAAGGGAGCAAGAGATCCAACCACACTGGATCTACACATAGTAGACTCCCCTCTTCCTTCAACAAAAAGATAAATTGTTCAGTGAGTTGTCAAGCATCTCACTAACACTAATGTACCAATGTTCACAGCATTCATGAAGCAAATGTCTAGTACTGCTAGTTTTGTAGATGAAAAGAATCCTAAGACTTAAATGATTCTTCCACGGTCACACACAGTTAGAGACCAGGTAATATTAAATTAAGCTGTCAGATTTTATATTCATTATTTCTAATCAACCTCTCCCTCAAACGTAACAACTATCTCACTCTATATGCTGTTGTATATTTACACATACACTGTCTAATGAGGTAGCTACCAGCTGTCTGAGACTATTAAGCACTTAAGATACAGCTGGTCTAAACAGAGAAATACTGTGATGGTAAAATGGAATTTGAAAATGTAGGAAAAAAATCATATGAACTATTTCATTTTTTAGGCACAGACTAACGTTAAAATGACATTTAGGATATCCTGGGCTAATACTCGTTGTATGGCAATAGCTTTGCCTCTCTCAAAACATAAATATTAAGATCAAACCAAAAAGCAGTAATTTCTTAATATTTGTTACATTCTACATACAGTACATATGTAACACAATGCAGTAACTATATCTGGAGGAGAAAGTGCACATACATGTTTTGGAGAAATACAAGCATATAAGTGGCAAATACAAGTAACAGGACTTGTATTCTAAAAGTAAAGATGTTTTGTGTCATTATAAGCGCACATGATTTTAGAAGCTTTTTGATTTCTTTTGCATACTGGGCAGCCTCATAATGCCATAATTCACCACTGAACTACACCCACTTAGGTGATTTTGAGTAAGTCATAAAAGTAAAATTTTTATTTAATCATATTTGTAGATGGAAAAATAAAAATATTCTAATTTCTAATACATATACATGGATTCAGTCATCAAAGAGTAGATACAGATATTAAGATCCCCAAATATGCTTAATATGCTTTTTTTAATTTCCATTTTTTTTAAAAAAGATTTATTTACTATGTATACAATATTCTGTCTGTGTATATGTCTACAGGCCAGAAGAGGGCACCA
>LOEQ01001609.1:155489-169258 GCA_001685075.1 Bramus lutescens
GCAGGGGGCGGGGTCGCCCAGTTCTGGAGCGTCCCAGGGCCGGGGCGTCGGGGCTACGACTGACTGGGGAGGGGTGCATTCTGAAAGCTAAAGGGACAGAGGAAGGAAAGGGGCCTCTGACCAAGTGCCCGTAACAGGTAGAAACTTGGGAAGACTTGATACTTCTGTGATACCCCTTTTTGGGTGTTTAGTCTTGGAAAGTTAGACTGCTTGGTCGCAAACTATTAATGTTTAGAGAACTAGAACTATGATCCTTGACACAGCAAATGCAACATGGCTTTTCTCGATTAAGAAAGTTAATCCCAAAGATACCATCTTAACCAGGAATATTGTAACCAAAGGCGGAAGTAAAACAAGATATAAAAGGAGCCTCTCAAATTTTTCAGAAGAGGTCCAGCTAGGGACGCAGTTTGTAATCTCGGCTATTGCAGCTGAAGTAGGAGGATCCCGAGTGAAAGGCCTGCCTGAACTAGAGAATTCAAAGCCACTCCGAGCAGTTTAGTGACGCGGCTCGCTGATGCATCTCATGATAAAAAGTACAGAGATACTCATTGGCAGAGGTTGGGTATGCTGGAGGCTCTAGGTTCAGAAAAGAGTAGGAAATGTTTTCAAGTTTATATTTAAGCCCACTGTGGTGGTCAGTGCCTTAAACCCAGCACTTGGGAGGCAGAGGCAGGTGAGTCTCTGAGTTTGAGATCAGCCTGAGCTACAACGTGATACCCTGCCTAAAACAAACAAACAAATGTGTGTGTGTGTTACTTATCAGTTTATAGTTCCTCAAATGTGTGCAGTTTTGTGAGGCAGTAGCAATTCAGAGTTAGAAGTAAAGAATGGGGAAGCTGGATGTGTTTGAGCTTGGCAAGAGACCCTATTACAAAACCCTTTGGGAACTTTCGGTTTCTGATTCTTTCTGGTATAGTTTGTTTGGGCAGAACCACAAGCAGAAATGAATATTTAACATGCAAATATTTCATAAACCCCTTTTAACTCAAAGGAGGGTGTTTTTATAGGTATATTGTAATAGCAATGGATTTAGACAGGTCGAAGGATTGAGTTCTCTCGGGAATGAGGGGCTATAGGAGTCACTTGAAGGTTGTAATGGGAGGAGGAATGGTTGAAACAAAACCCTTCAGACAGAGTAATGCCTTCCAAGGAAGTTTTTGGTATTTTGTCTACTTTCTTCTGGGCTTGGCAAACTACCTCTTTGTAAGTAATTCACACTGAAGGCTACCTTGAAATATAAATTGAATTAGATCTTGAAAATCAGATTAAGTTTATTATGTGTGTGTTGGAGTGTGTGGTACACGAACTTATGCAAGTATGCAATATCCCGGTGCAGATGAGATCAAAGAAGGCTGTCCTACATTGTTATTTCTCTACCTCTCGGCCCTGAGACAGGGTTTCTTACTGAACCAGAAGCTCACCATCTGGGATACACTGGCTTGTCACCTCAGAATCCTCCTGCCTCCACCTCCCAACACTGGGATTCTAGGCATGCACACCTGACTGGCTTTGCTCGGGGTCACCTCAAGTCCTCATGCTTGAAGACCCTCTCCCTCGTACATTTTTATCCTCTGAAGATCCATTTAGTTGAAGTGACATTGTATTTGCATGCTGGGACACTAGTATATTTTAAAATATGAGTAAGTCAGGTATGGTGGTGCATGCTGGGAAACCAGCCCTGAGGTTGGATGACTCGCTGTCACCTGTAACTCCAGCTCCAGGAGATCTAACACTCTCTGACCTCCAAGAGCATTGCATACATATAGTGCACATACATACATACACACAGGAAAACAATTATACACACTCAATAATAATAAATCTCTTTTTCAAGGGTAGTTAATTTTGGTAAAATTCATGAGGCTGCTTAGAATATAGAAAAGACAGTAGATTGTAAACAATTTAAGGTTTCTACAATCACAATAATAATGTTACCAGATATTGAGCTGCTACAATCTAGATATGGGTATTTTATTTATGTGAGGTATTATTGCTATTTGTATGTTTACTCTTTATAGCACTTATCCAGCACTATGTGACCGTCTTTTTTGAGACAAGGTATTTCTATGTAGCTAAGGTTTGCCTGTATTCATAATCCTTCTCTTTCAGCCTCCTGGGTGCTAGGATTATAGCCATGCCTGGCCAAGGCAGCCTTCTAAACATCAGTTGTTACAGAGTCTCTCAGGTTAGATTTAAGCTGGCTTCTGACTTGCTGTATAGACAAGAATAACCTTAAGTTCCTAATCCTCCTGCCTCCTCCTCGCTGGTGCTTAGATTGTGGGAGTGAGTCACCATATCTAGCTGTATAAATGCATTGAGTTCCTACAATGATCCTATGAAGTAATCATATTCACTTTATGAATTAGAAAATTGGACCATAGAGAAGTATTGTAATCGATTTAAGTCACACAGGGAACGTTAGAGCAGGTATTTGAACTGCTCCTGACACCAGAGCCCCCTGGGAAGGACTCAAAGGTCAGTATTCATAGTGCATTTTCAGGGGAGATATTATTTCCATTTCCTGTATGGGAAGCCTTAAGGTTTGGTGTGATTAAGTAACCTGCTGTGAGCCTCACAACTAAGCAGTGGCTGGAGCACTAGTTTGATTCTGCACCTGCCTAGCTCTAAACACCACACTCTTGGTAGGGAGCTCTTTGTCTCCCTGGCGTCGCACACAGACCACGGCTGGACCTCTCAAGTCTAGCTCTGAAGTGTATGAGGCAAAGCTGCTCAACCCTCAGTGACATCAAGATCACCTGGGACACATAAAAGCCACGTTGGTGGCTCCTTCCTCAGGCTGTCTGCTTTAGAAAGTCTGAGCTCCTGAATCAAAGCAGGTCTGCTCCCCAGGATGACTCTGAGGTCTACTGGATCTGCCAAGCTTGGCATGACAAGCAATCTTAAGATTGTGTCAACCTTAAGGAAAGGAAAAAGTTAAAATAAAGGCAACACATCACATGATGGGTCATGTGTCCTGCAAAATAATGCACACCATGGTTACATAGCTCTAACTAAAACATGTGACCAAATAATTAGTATTTCAAGGACTGAAAATCTCCAAGTTAGTAAAGACCAGTTTGGTATTGCCAAAAAGATTTATATTGTATTTTTCTGGATTCTTTTCTGGGTCTAGTTTCTCTCTTGCATTTCCACCAATGGCATTCTTTGGATCTTCTTCACGAGGATTGGCTCCACAGACATATTTAAGTGCAGTTTGCTCTTCTTGGTTTTAGTTCGCATCTTATGCACTGTGGCACCGACTTCGATTCTACCTCTTTGAAGGCTCAGGCCTGCTCAGCTCTCAAGTCAATTCCCAAAGAGTCAGGCGGTTGTGTCTTCATAACTGGTTCTTCCACTCGTGAATCCCAACCCATTTGCCAGCCGTTGAGTTTTCTTCCTTCTAGTCTGGTTCTCAGGGCCTGCCCTGAATGTTTACTCAGGAATAGGGTCTCCTGCTCTGGACTTAGCTTTCTAACTTCTGTCCCACCAATAAACAAGACAGAAATGCAACCTCTAGTTGCCCTGCTCAGGGAAATTCCTGTTTGATCACATCAGTGAAGGAAAATCCCAAAGTGCTGTTAACTCATAATCCTTCATCGGTTCTACTAAATGTGACACTCTGCTTCTTCAACTGAAAACGTTAGATGTCTGTGGTTCTTTATCCCATTCTCCCCACTCCAACACTTAATTTATAGCAGTGTATTAATGAGCCAGTATCCTCACCAAGTACCGTATTCAGCTGCCTCTCCATTCCCAGTGCTAACCTCCTGCCCGTTCTGTTGAGGTCAGTAAGGCTGTTTCATATTCATGGCTAGAAGAACACAGCTGTGATACCCACAGCTCATCCTCCTGATTTGTGCCTGAACTTTCAGGTCAGCATTCCCTTCAGATGGGTTCTTCAGCCTAGGATATCTTGAGCCACAGCCCATTTCATCTTCAGAGGATATATGAGCTATGCTGGAAAATGATTCTTATAGCCAGGCCAGGGGACAGATCTGTAATTGCAGGTATTTGGGAGGACTGAGGCAAGAGAATGGAAAGTTCAAGGCCATCCTGGGTAACTCTGGGGGACCATGTCTTAAAATGGAAAATGAAATAAGAAATGGCAGGAGACAGCTCGGTAGAAAGTACTTGTCCAGCATATTCCATCCACAGTCTCTGTCTCTGTCTCTGTCTCTGTCTCTCTCTCTCTCTCTCTCATACACACACACACACGACACACAACACACACACACACACACACACACACACACGATGCTTGCCAAACACTTGTGTGCTTGATATAATCATTTAAAAGAAATTGTCGTGGCCAGACATAGTGGTACACGGCTTTAATCCTAGTGCTTGGAAGGCAGCAGCAGGTGGATTTCTATGAGTTTCAGTCTGGCCTGGTTTCCATACTGAGTATCAGGCAGGGCTACACAGGGAGAACATGGGTTTTTTTTCCCCCCCCCTTTGGTTCTTTTTTTTTTTTTTATAAGAAAATGTTGTTATAATTCTTAAGGAAAAAAAACAGTTAAGAATCTGTGGAAATGAAAAGGGTGGAAATATTAACTGTCTCTGTTCTCTGTCACTACCCCCCTACCGTGTGTTGTGTGTGTGTGTGTTGTGACTGTGACAGCCTCCTATCTAAAGAGATGTCTTGCACTTGTATTATACATTCTATTTATTTTGACAGTAGAAAAACAGTCAGTTGGCCTGGTAAAGGTTTTCATGAGAATGGGTGACTTCCATAGCATCAGTGAAGACAGACTGGTGTCCTGAAGCAGGTTGCTGCCTTGGATAATCCCATATAAGTATAATGTTAGCTTAAGGCGTTTGTTAGTTTTTGTGCCTATGAATATAGACTGCATGTGCATATGGCACTCTGTATACACATATAATTGTCAAATAAAAATAAAAACAACACAAGACTGAACACTTTTAAGGCACATAAATTATTCTTGAAATACACACCTCATAAGATTTACCAGCACTCTATTTTTAGTATGTCACCATGTTACACAAAACCCTGAAGTCCCTTGGAGACCTTCTCCAGTGGAGTTTCCATGGATTCTTCAGATGCTTCTAGAGTCAAAGGGCTCCTGATGTTCCGGATAAGCTTGGTCCCTGCAGATCACCTGTGATAGACTTCAGAAGAATTTTTGTTCAATTGTTTGATTTTTTTTCTCACTTGATCACACTATTAAGTGCTGGAAAACTCCATCCTTTCACCCACACATTTATTCTAACACCCATTAGGACCTGCCAAAGGTTGCTCACCATGCAACTGGAAATACAAACCTGGGAAGTATTAGACCATCATTTCTAGAACCAATAAATATGAGAATGTCTTGTACTTCTGTCTTCTGACTACAGCCTCGAGATCTGTGTGTTCAAACCTTGGTGTTCTCCATGGCATAACGTATGCCTGCTATACTGATCCCAAATTAGACTTCCCAGGTTTCAGTTCTACCTAGAAATAGAGTATCAGAGGAAATATTTACCTTCAATCGAAGTCCTTGGAAAACAGATAGATACAGGCAGGTCTTTGTGAGTTCAAGACCAGCCAGATCTATATAGTGAATCCCAGGTCAACCAAGGCTATATTGTGAGATCCATCGGGGGTGTGGTATTTAAATTTGCTGTTTTTACACTTTTGAGTGTGAAAGTTCCCTGTGGGGTTATAGAAATGTGCTTTCAGTGGTGTTGGCGATTTTATCCATGCTAGGTGAGCACTGTCAACTGGCCTGTATACCCAGGCCCCCTTTACTTGTTTTGTTTCATTTGGTTTTGTTTTTGAGACAGCCTCACACTGTAGCCCAGGCTGTCCTGGAACTCGCTGCAGCCCAGATTCATGATCCTCCTGTCTCGGCATCTGAAATGCTGGGATTGCCAAACCCAGCTCTTGGAAGAGCCACCCATCTCGGACTCCTTCATTCCTGGTCGTTCTCTCGCAGGCATTCCTATGAAGTGATCAGAGGGCACACTGGCAGATGACTAATTTCACCACCACCCCTATTTGCTACATTTTTTGTAGGAACAATTTAAATAGACTGCGTATTTCCCATATTATAAAATATATAGCCTTTGTCACAATGCCTAAAATAAGACAACAGAAGGGGATGGAAAGAGATCACATATAGATTCCGACCCACCCCATATGCAACCAATTAGTATAATATACGTCTTATTGGGTGCTGTATAGCATGATATGTAATAATATGGAATACAGCATAGCATGAATCTGTGTGTATGCTCTGGGTTGGCTTTATGCACATGTGGCCAATAGTTATGTAAATCCCACGCTTAGTTTAATGTTCAATGTTTACTGTCACCTACTTGAAATTTGTAGTTTTTGAACAAGGGCTCCACACCTTCATTTCATATTGGTTCTGTGAATGGCCTTGTCTGTCTGGTCTGGTGTAGTGTGTAATCTTTTGAAATTATCACAACTTTTTTCCATTCAGTGCTTCAATTTTTAAAGGAAACGCCTATATGGTCTTTCTATTTTAAATGTAAATAAGCACTATAAATGCAAAGAGGATCATCTTGTGTAGCATTTTGCAATCTGCGTTTTCATTTTGTGACATTTCTTCCTATCAGTGTATTTCATAGTTTGCAGTGGCTAAAGAATGCCATTATGTGGATAAACCATAATTTGTTTAATCAACCTAGCAGTCTCCTACTGCCATTTTTTTTTGATAATCTGTTATGACATAGAGCAAGCACACTTTAGTGTGTGTTGTGCTGAGTCCTTGTCTCACTGACTCCCTGGGGTAAATTTCTCAGACTTTCTGAGTCAAAGGATATGGCTGTTTTAGAGTGTGAAACATTCGACCTGATTGTCCTTCAGAAAGATTACACAAGGTTAGACCACTCCAGTTCCACCAGCACTGCACAGTCATGATTGTTGCCCTGCACACTAACTGGTCACAGTAACTCAGCTTCAACCCTGTGCCTCTTTTGCTGCCTCCTCTTGTTGGGGAAGATTGTTTTAGGTTGTGTGACTTTTGTTTACGCTGCATTTGTTTAACTCTGAAGCTGTGTTACTGTGCCTGTCTAAAACACCTGATTGGTCTAATAAAGAACTGAATGGCCAATAGCAAGGCAGGAGAAAGGATAGGCAGGGCTGCCAGGCAGAGAGGATGAAGAGGGGAGAAATCTAAGCTTGAGAGAAGAGCAAAGAAAGAGAAGAAAAGGCAAAAAGCAGAGGAGGACGCCAGAGGCCAGTCACACAGCCAGTCATGGGGTAAGGGGAAAGACATATGCAATAGAGAAAGGTAAAAACCAAGAGAGAAGGTAGATGGGATAATATAAGAAAAGCTGGCTGCAAATAAGCCAAGCTAAGTCCGGGCATTCGTAAGTAAGAATAAGTCTCCATGTGTTTATTTGGGAGGAATACCTTGCTCAGCCTAGATATGGGGGGAAGGCCTTGATCCTGCCTCAATGTGATGTAATAGACTTTGTTGACTCCCCATGGCACCTCACCCTTTCTGAGGGGTGGATGGGGGGGGGAGAACTGGGATTGGAATGTAAAATAAAGATTGTTTTGTAAAAAGCAGTGTTAAGCAATGATTTCAACCCTTCTCGTGAAAATCCCTTGTTCCATTCTAGTTTCTTCTCCCTTTTCCTATTTTACAATGAATAAAAGGAATCCTGGAATCTGTCCAAGGTCCCAACAGCTAATCGACAGCACAGATTGGACATAGAGAAGCTCTCCGAGGAGGCCACCTGGCACTTGACTGCTGTAGTCCCAAGGCATTTCCCAAGTGACCCACGATTTTATTTACTCCAGGCTGGGATCTTATACCAAGGAGAAATGACTGAAAACACAGTCAAAATTCAGTAGGACAGAGCATTGGGAAAGGAATCAGACTAAGGTGGGAAGGGGAACAAAGCCAGGAACCAAAGCTTTCATTGTTTAAAAAATTGTGTGTGTGCATGTACATGCATGCACAGAGATCAG
Organism: Bramus lutescens; assembly: GCA_001685075.1. Taxonomy (NCBI): domain Eukaryota; kingdom Metazoa; phylum Chordata; class Mammalia; order Rodentia; family Cricetidae; genus Bramus; species Bramus lutescens. The sequence goes on from LOEQ01001609.1 coordinate 163,441, forward strand.
AGGGCAGTTTGCACAAGTCCATTCTCTCCTTCCACTAGGTGGGTCCTGAAGACTGAACTTGGGTCACCAGGCTGAGCAGCAAGGCACTTTTACTCAGCCATCCTGCCAGTCCTTAGGCTGCAATGAAAAATAGGTTTATTGTCTTACCTTGTTGTGTGAGTGTGTACTGGTGCCCTTTGTGTGTGAAGAGTAGTTCAGGTCCCTCAGGGCTGGAGTTACAGAGGGTTGTGAGCTCCCACGTGGGTTCTGGGAAAAGAACTTACAGAGCATCATGTACTCTTAACAGGTGGGCCAAGTCTCCAGACCCAGCTGCTGTATGCTTTTTTTTTTTTAAAGCAAAGTTCTCCCAAAAGTCCAGGAAAAATAAATTTACGTAAAAATCTAACTTAAGAAAATATTATAAGGAAAAAATAAATCGTGGAACAACATCCATATAGACAATAGAGCTATGCCAGAAAAACAGTCTAAGAGTAGTCCTAGCTTGTTTATTTTATCTCAAAAATGATATGAAAGTCATCAAGAAAGTCATATAAGAAATGTGAGAACTAAGAATTCCCAAGCGAGGTAACAGACATCAAGGCATACGCAGCAGAGCTTCACATTGACTTTTGTGGCAGCTATTGGCATGGTGAGGGAAGCTGGGTTCGCTACATGTTCAGCCCCTAGCCCCATCTCTCTTTTACTTAAATATTTATTACTAGTGGTGGTGTGTTTATGTATGCATATGGGCCACATATGCATGTGGATGTCAGAGAACAACTTTGTAAGGTTGTCTTTCCATCTTCATGTAATGTATGTCAGCATTCTCTGGAGGAACAGAACCAGTGGGATGAACACATACATATACAAATACATGGACACATACACGGACACACACGACACATACATGGACACATAATATACACATACACATACATGGACACATACATATACAATACACATACATGGACACAATACACATATACACATACATGGACACATACATGGACACATAGACATATATGGACACATACACAAACACATACATACACACATACATGGACACATACACAGACACACACAGACACATGCATGGGCACATACATATACAACACACATACATGGACACATACACAGACACACAGACACATACATGGACACATAGACATACATGGACATATACACGGACACATACATATACACATACATGGACACATACACAAGGAACCATCACACGACCCACTCTTTATAGTTTTCATAACAAAACAAAACCTAATTAAATAAATAAACAAACCTGTTTAAGTTCTATACCAAAGCTGGCCTGAAATTCACACCACCCCTTCTTCAGTATGAATGCTGGGATTAAAGGTGTCCATCACTGTGGCTGATTTTGAATCTCTTGACTTTTAAAAGTGAATTTAACAGGGTGGGAGAAAGTGGACTTAAACTATTAATTTTCAAGTGATTTTGTACGCGAAACTTAAGTATGAAGCATCCATTTTAGCAATGTGACTGCTCCAGTAGAGAGTTAAGCCAAAATCTCAAGTCCTGTGTTTTCAATCCAGACAGCAACGTCTTACTACATTAACTATAATTTTGTAAAAGAGGGATAATTATTTTTTTATAAACCAAAACCATAAAAATGAATTTCACAAGTGGCAACAAGTATCACAATATACTATGAAGGCTTTATACCCATAAGGAAACTCACCCACAATCTATTGGAACACCCTTACGAGAGTATATGGAATATTTCTAAGAAATGGATACTGATGGATAGAGAGATGGCTGGATCAGTGATTAAGAGCACTTACGGATCTTCCAGAGGACCCAGCTTCCATATGTGTCCATATGGTGGCTCACAACCATCTGTTACTCTGGTTCCAGGGGAACCAATGCCCTCCTCTGGCCTCTGTGCTGACCAGGCAAGCAGGTGGTGCACATACACACATGTAGGCAAAACATTCATACACATAAACCCAAAAGTTTTTTTTTTCAAAAAAGAAAAGAATGCTGTAGCAGGAGAATTGGATATAAAATTAAAAACAGTCTTCTAGAAGGTGTGTAATTTTTAAAAGCTTGTCCAATATGACTATTGTTTTCCAAATACAAAATGAGAAAAATCAAGCTTGGCAAAATCTACCCAGTTAGTCCCTATGTTCTGTTGTGTATCCATTAGTGAGATGCACCCATTAATGAGGATAAAGTTGACTCTGCCTGTTCCTTAGAGCTCTTACTGCTGTCCCCTTGCGCCTGTTTGCCCTCTAACCAAGGTTCACTCTCAGAACACTTCACCATGGTTAAGCATAATCTGGGGTTTGCTTAAAAATTCCTTAAAGTTTTCAGTTTGGCCTAAATGTTTATCATGATGTGGCCCCTTCAGAAACCTGAAAAGATTCTTTACTCTGTTAAAAGCAACTGAAGGACGTTGGTTAGAGTGATTTTAATGTTTGCTTGCTTTTATTCAAGCAGGAGCTGATGTTCACTGTCCTGTCTAGTCTCTTTAACCTCTCTTATACCTCTTAGCAGCAATTTGTGAAAAAAATTGAAAAGGAGATTAAACAGAGACATATCTGCTGAAACTGCAGCTCTGCTGCTGACCTCACCAGGAGGCCGTGCAGATCAATCCTCCAGCCTCGGTTTTCTCATTAATGAGATGGTTTATACTAATGACAAGGTGCATTTTTCTTTTACTCTTTACTCTTTTGGGGGTCCACCATTCAGTTTCAAAATAAAAACATGGAGGAGGCTTATGCTTACTTCCAAATATCCAGCCTTAGCTTCACTTGTTACTAGTCAGATTTTCTTAAATTATCCCATCTACCTTTTGCCTCTGGGTTTTTACCTTTCTCTATTTATGTCTACCTTTTCTTTCCTTCTTATCCCATGTCTGGCTGGGTGGCTGACCTTTGGCATCCTTTCCTCCTTTTCTCACTCTTTTTTCTTCTCTTTTTCTCTTTATATTTTTTTCTGTCTGCCTGGCAGCCCCGCCTATCTCACTCCTGCCTCGCTATTGGCCATTCAGTGTTTTATTAGACCAATCAGGTGTTTTAGGCAGGCAAAGTAACACAGATTCACTGAGTTAAACAAATGCAATGTAAAAGAATGCAACACATCTTTGCATCACTAAACAAATGTTCCACAGCATAAAAGAATGTAACACATGTTTAACAAGTATTCTACAGCAACAAGGTATTCACCAAATCCTTTTACAATGTTGGCCACAACAGTAATTCTCTCTGGTGGTTGGAGGGGAGGTGTTTTGTCCTTTTGGGGACAGGATAAAATCTAAAATAGTTCCCTAAATGTTGAATGTGTGCTTGAGTATGAGTGTGCGCACTAGAGTTGGACAGGTACACACAAAGCATATTCATAGCCCTATCATAGACTTTCTAAACTGTTGTACACAGGTCAGCGTAGTAGGGGGGCCGCTTATTCATTTCCCAGCTGCCCAGACTCCCAAAATTACCACACAGAAACTTTACTAATTAATTCACAGCTTGGCCCATTAGCTCTAGCTTCTTATTGACTAACTCATACAAATCAATTTAACCCATCTCCATTAATCTGTGTATTGCCACGTGGCAGTGGCTTACCAGCGAAATTTTGGCATATCTGTCTCTGGACGGCTCCATGACTTCTCCCTGACTCCACCTCCTTCCAGCATTTACTTTTGTTTTCCCTGCCTACCTCTGTTCTGCCCCGCACAAGCCCAAGACAGTTTCTTTATTCACCAATGGTATTCACAGCATACAGAGGAGAATCTCACATCAGGTCAGGCTCACCCATCTTTGTGAAAACACATGGCCACAACTGTTCAGGGTAAACCACACTGATAGTTAAACTGTATACAGAGGTTGTATGTTCTGTTGTAGGTTACCCCAGGGGTTTCTACCCCTACTTTTTATTCATTGTTTAGAAGCAAAAAAAAAAAAGTTAAAGTTAGCAGATTTTTAATTTTTTATTTCTTTTTATGGTGTTTTTCCAGTATGTATGTCTGTGTGAGGGTGTTGGATCCTTTGGAACTGGGGTTGTAGACAGTTTGAGCTGCCATGTGGGTGCTGGGAATTGAATCCGGGTCCTCTGGAAGAACAGTCAGTGCTCTTAACCGCTGAGCCATCTCTCCAGCTCCGAAGTTAACAGACATCAAAGTCTTGAAAAATGGGTTTGCCAAAAAGTCACTTTAATTTTAAATTACATTCATTTACATGTGTGGGTGTGGATACTCACATGCTATGGCATGTGTGTAGGGGTGGGTGTGTCAGAGGACAGCTTGCAGGAGCCAATTATCTCCTTCCACTATGCTAGTACCAGGATCAGACTCTGGTTGTCAGGCTTGACAATGAGAGCCTTTAACCAGTGAGTCATCTCATCAGCTCATTTTAATTTGCTTTTTTTTGCTCTTTTTTCCCCTGAGCGTGTGCACTTATGTGTATGTTCCTGTGTGTGCAAGTGTGTTTGTGCAGGCACACACATATATGGTGAGTGTGTTACATGTATATATGTCTATGTGTAGGTACAAACACCTGCATGTGTGCGTGCATCTTGTCTCTTCTGTCCTCATAGTTCCTCATTTTTTGAGACAGTGTCTCTCATTTGCCTAAAGCTCATATTTAATAGACTCTGGCTAGCATGTTCTCTCCCCCAGGTCTCCTGCCTTCACTTTTTAGTGCTGGGATTATAGGCATATCCCTCCGCATCAGACTTTGTACATGGGTATTGGCAATCCAAACTCAGGCTCTCAAGTTTGTACAGCAAAGCGCTTTACCCACTGAGCCATTTCTCCAGTCCCAATAAACTCTTTTAAGATTCTGCATTATTTATTCCTTTTCTTTGAACCAAGATGGAGCTGAAGGAGAGAAAACAGACATAAGTCACACATTTTCATGACTGTGTAGGTCTCAGGTTCTTATCTGAACTTCCAGTCAACTTCTGGTGTAGAGTTTGAAGGCCTATTTTGACATACTTCATGATGAAAGAAAATGACCTTCGGTTCTTTGCCCACTACTCTTTAATAGGTGAAGTTACTAGTGCAACCGAGCCATGGGGGGCTCAGGTATCATTATCAGTTTACCTGAGTCTCATTTCCAGGTTCTGCATCTATGGTGAATGAGTGCATGTCCCTTGCTTCTTACCTTTTTTCTACTATTACGACTTAATTCCTTCCTAACTTACATAGGTTTTTCTGTTGTTTCATTTCAGTACATTCTCATTGCTCATGATATTCATTAGAGCTTAGAAGTTAGGAAAACAGACAGTTTCACCAAATTCAGTTTTGCCCTCACTTTCTCTTGTTATATTTCTTGCTTTTTGTGCTTTAACAAAAAGTCATCTGGGTCAGAACAAGATTTTGAAGAAAGAGAGACAGGAATTTTGAGGAGATTTTTTTTGTGTGTGTGTGTCATGATGCTGGGAACACACAGAATTAACTTGTTCCTGTTGAACAGATAGATGTTCAGCTCTGTTTTTACATAAAGGAATTTTGAAGTGGGACTCTGAGCATGCTCTATGGAACAGTGGGGACAGACCCAAGGGAAGAACAGCTTAGGAGGTTAGGTTTTATGTCTTCGTGTAGATGTCTTGGTGTCACTGTCATGGCTTGTAGTGATGTAAGGTCATACACATGTATAATAGGAACAAAGACATAAGAAAATAAGACAGATTACCCAGTGCAAATGAACCCTCCTCCCAGTCCTACTTCCAGACCTGCTGGTTCTCTTCTGAGGAGAACCATGGCTCAGGAGCTATGAGTGATGAACAAGTATGAATTGTGCCCATCACATCTGCTTCCCTTCCCTTCCCTTCCCTTCCCTTCCCTTCCCTTCCCTTCCCTTCCCTT
>LOEQ01001609.1:169273-201960 GCA_001685075.1 Bramus lutescens
CTTCCCTTCCCTTCCCTTCCCTTCCCTTCCCTTCCCCTTTTCTTCTCCTCCCCTCCCCTTCCCTCCCTCCTCTCCCCTTCCCTTCCCTTTCCTTTCTGTTGTTGTTTTGTTTATCTGTAGCCGGACTGGCCCGGAATTCTCCATAGAGACCAAGCTGACCTCGACATCAGAGAGCTCTGATTGCTTCTGCCTCCTGAGTGCTGGGATTAAAGGCGTGCATGACTCATCAAACTCAGTTTTCATCTTTTAAATTTTATGTGTATGGGTGTTTTGTTTGCACATATGTCTGTGTATCACATGTGTGGCTGGTGCTGAGGAAGCCAAAAGAGGTCATAGGGTCTCCTGGAGATGGAATGATAGACAGTTGTGAGCTACCATGTGGGTTCTGGGAATCAAATGTTGGTCCTTTAGAAGAACAGCAAGTAGTCTTGACCCCTGAGCCATATTCCAGCCTCTTAAGGGAAATAATAAATAAATAGCCAAACCAACCTCTGCATGGTGGCCCATGTTTATAATTTATAACCCAGTGCTAGGGAAGCTAAGGCAGAAGGGTTGCTCTGAGTTTTAAGATCAGCCTGGGCTACAGTTTGACTTTGTCTCAAACTCTCCCCTCCCACAAGGTAAGAGAAACTTGTGGATGAAGGGTATATTAAGAAACAGAATAAAAAAAAAAAGCTGTAAGAGCTGTAGAGCGGGGAGGAGCGTTGTGAAACGGCATCTTCAGGACATGGCACGGCCTTGCACGCCTGCCCTCCCTGCGGCTGTGCTCACCTCCACATGCTCAGGCCAACAGAATTTCTCAACGTTCTAGTAGGCAATTGGACTGGGTAGGGAGAAGAAAGACATAAACCAAAGAAGTCAGGCTACAAGTCTTGGCATGTTGCCAGGAACATGGCATTTATCTCCTCAAAATCATCGTTGGTGTTGCTGACACAGTGAAGACGACCCTAGCTTTAGAAATGATTTTGTTATGAAATTGAGCATCCCCCACTGTGGGTTCTTGAATAGGTACCTTGCAGGTCACAGTTTCACCACATTAAATAAAGAAACTGTAGGAGCAATAAGGGAAACCTGTTCAGAGATTCAACCTTTCATTTCCACTGACACTTATGGGATATTTCTTTTCCCTCTGTGTCATAGAAATTAAATGATTTTTTTGGGGGGGGTGCTAAGGATGGCTCAGTAGTTAACAGCACCAGCTGCTTCTCTGGAGGGCCCCAGGTTCAGTTCTCAGCACCCACATGGTGACTGAGGATCATTTGCATCTCCAGTTCCAGGGGGTCTGATATCCTTTTCTAGCCTCTAAGGGCCGTGCATATATGTTGCACACATAAACATAAATTGAAAATAAACCTTTAGATGACTGTTTAAAATCATTATCTTTGTCTTAATATGATTTTTCAGCAAAAACATGGTTTTCCAGATAAATCTGTTACATGTTTTAATACCTATTTGAATATATTTATCTTTGAATTTACTGCTTTCTATTTTTTTTGAGAAATTGTTTCCTTTTTCATGTTCAATAACTGCTTGTCTGAAGTCTGGTCACTAGATTCTTAAAATCACAGTGAATATACTCTCCCTATACAGTTTTCTATATTAAGCTATTGTCTTAGAATTTAGAATATTTTCTATAAAAATTTTTAATATTACAGACTATATTGGGTTTTATTTTGATGGCTCAGAATTCAATTCTTCATTAGTGTGGTCTGAGCATTTCTTTCCAATCCACTCACCTCAACACTTACCTGTACTGAATTTACATGTCATATTTTTGCATAGTTTTAGAACCACTATTGATCCAACTGTCGATTATAATTGCCTCTCCCTCCACTCCCCCAAGTTCCTCCCTACTTCCCCTTTGCCTAACATCTACTACTTTTCTGTCTCTCATTAGAAAAGAACAGGCTTCCAAGAGATAACAATCAAACATGGCAAAATAAAATGCAATAAGATGAAGCAAAAGTTTTCACACTGAAATTGGACACTGTGACCCAACGAGAGAAAAAGAGTCTCAAGAGCACACGCGAGAGTCATAGGCCCATTTGTTATCATGGTCAAGAGGCTTATACTAGGCTAAAAGCTCTAATATATACACAGAGACCTGGTTGAGCCCATGTAGGCCTTGTGCTTGCTCCTTCAGTCTCTGTGAGCTCAAGTGCACCCTGCTTAGTGATTCAGAGGGCCTTGAGCTCCCCATGTCTTCCACCCACTCTGGCTCTAACACTCTTTCTTCCTCCTCTTTCCACAGAACTCCCTGAACTCTGAGTGGAGGGATTTGATGGAGACCTCCTACTAAGACTCTCTCTCTGGGTAAAGTCTGCCTGTGGGTCTCTGCATCTGCTCCCATCTGCCTCCAGAGGAAGCTTCTCTGCCGATGACTGCTTAAGGCACTGATTTGAGTATAGCAGAATATCATAGGAATCATTTTATGGATACTTTTTTTTTTAAGATGGTAGTTGTTTGGTTTTACCCTAGGTCTCTGGGTTATCTAGTCTCTTGGTCATCCATCAGGGTCAGGCGTGGGTTCCATCATGTGGAGTAGACCTCACATCAACTCAGACATTGATTGGCTTCTCCCACGGGCTCTGTGCCACCATTGCCCGGGCATATTTTATTGTAGGCAGGACAGATCATAGGTCAAAGGTTTTGTGGCTGGGTTGGTGTCAATTTTCTCTTTCAGTAGCCTTCACATTAACTTCCCTCACCAAAGAGACCAGAACTTAGGGCTGAAGGCCCCATACAGGCACCAGCTTGACTTCTCCATGTTCCACGAGCTGTGTGGGTGCTGTCTTCGGCTATAGGCCACCCACTCTCAGCTACTGGAGAGAAACCTTTTGTCTTAGCAACAGCCTGGGTTGCTTGGGGATTTCCATAGGACCTTGTCAACAACTGGATGGAATACAACCTGGTCCTGCTCCTGGAAGCCTGAGAACAAGAGATGGCCTATTGAGACTAGATATCCTTATTAGATCACCTTTATAGATTCCAGAAGTTTCCAACACACTAGGTTTCCATCCCCACTCCATGAAGCACCTAATTCCAGCATCTCTCCCTGCACTCTGTCTCTCCACCTCATCTTCACCCCCTTTCTAAATGATTCTCCCATAAAGTCCCCACCTGTCCCCAGTATGCCCATAAAATCTATTCTATTTCCCACTCCCAGGGAGATCCATGTGTCTCCCCTAGACTCCTCCTCCTTACCTAACCTCTCTGATTATAACATCCTTACTTAATGGCTAGTAACTACTTATAAGTGAATATAAACTGTATGTTTCTTTCTGGGTTTGGGTTACCTTACTCAGGTTCCATCCATTTGCCTGCAAAATTTCATGATGTCTTTTTTTTTGAGATATATTTCCCAAGTCCTGGGATTAGAGACATGTGCCTTTAATATTTTAACCACTGAGTAATACTACATTGCATAAACTTACCACATTTTCTTGGTCCATTCTTCTGTTTTTTAAAAATTTTATTTGTGTATATGAGGTTAGGTTTTTTGTTTTTGTTTGTTTGTTTGTCTGCATGTATGACTGTGCTCCACATGCATGTCTGGTGCATTAGGAAGTTGTGAGCCTCCATATGGGTACTGGGAACAGAACCGAGATCCTTTGCAAGAACAGCACACACTCTTTTTTTACTTTTATTATTTTTTATTATTATTAAAAATTTCCACCTCCTGCCCCTCCCAATTCCCTCCCCNCCCACACAGCCAGTACATGAAGTAGAATCAAAACCCAGATCCATTGTCCTTGGCGTCTCAGTCAGCTCTCCTTAACCAATGCACCAACGCTCCAGGCATCCATTCTTTGGTTGAGGGGCATCCAGGTTATTTCCAGTTTCTGGCTATTATGAATAAAGCCAAAATGAACATAGTTGAGCAAGTGCCCTTGTGGTAGAATATCTATCTATCTATCTATCTATCTGTCTGTCTGTCTGTCTGTCTGTCTGTCTGTCTATCTATCTATATTTGTATATATATCTAAAATATTTTTCATTTCTATGATGGCTAAGGATGTTGAACATTTAATTGTTTCTCAGCCATTTGAGTTTCTTCTGCTGAGAATTCTGTTTATATCTGTACCCTGTTTTTTTATTGGATTATTTGTTCTTTTGATATCTAGTTCTCTGTGCATTTCAGATATTAGGCCTCTATTAAATGGTTGATAAAAAAATCTTTTCCCATTCTGTAGGATGCTGCTTTGTCCAATTAACAGTATCCTTTGCCTTCCAGAAGCATGTCAGTCTCATGAGGTCCCACTGATTGTTGATCTCAGTGCCTGTGTTATCAGTGTCCCGTTCAGAAAGTCTTCTCCTGTGCCAATGCGTTCAAGGCCACTTTCTCTTCTATCAGGTAAAACTAGTGTATCTGGTTTTAGGTTGAGGCCTTTGATCCATTTCTAGTTGAATTTTGTGCAGGGTGATAAGTATGGATCTATTTGAATTCTTCTACATGCAGCCCGTCCAGATTGACCAGCACCATTTATTGAAGATGCTATCTTTTTTCCCCCCTTCGGTTTCTATTTCTGGCTTCTGTATAAAAAATCAGGTATCTATGTGTGTGTGGATTTCTGTCTTGGTCTTCAGTTAGATTTCATTTATCAATGTGTCTGTTTTTTGTGCCAACGCCATTTGATTTTTAATACTATAGCTCTGCAGTACAGTTTGAAATCAGAAAGCAGTTTTATTGTTCAGGATTGTTTTAGCTATCCTGTTGGGGAATATTATTTTAAGATGTGTTACTTTTGTTTATGCTGTATTGTTTAACTCTGTAAAACTGTGATTCTTTGCCTGTCCAAAACACCCAATAAGGTCCTAATAAGAGCTGACTGGCCAGTAGTGAGGCAGGAGCAAGGAAAGGCAGGGCTGGGAGACAAAGAGAATAAATAGGAGAAATGAGGACAAAGAGGAGAGGAGGTCATCGGGGTCCAGCCACCCAGCCAGTCACAGAGTAAGAAGGGAAGGAAAATATACAGACATAAGAAAGATAAAAATCCCAGAGGAAAAAGCTAGATGGAATCATTTAAGTTTTAAAAAGTTGGCTAGAAATAAGACAAGCTAAGGCTGGGCATTCATAACTCAGAATAGCCTCCGTGTACATTTATTTGGGAGATGGGTGGTAGCCTCCCAGCCCCNNCCCGAAAAGCCAAAGAGTGAAACTTCACACAACACTCTCTGGGTTTTTTGTTTTTCCATATGAAGTTGCAACTTGTCCTTTCCGTGTCTGTCAACAGTCATGTTGGAGTTTTGAGGGGATTCCATTCAATCCGTAAATTATTTTCAGTAGGATGGCCACTTTCACTACATTAATTCTACCGATTCATAAGCATGGAGAATCTTTCTATCTTCTGCTATTTTCAATTTCTTTCTTCAAACACTTGAAGTTTCAATCATATAAGTCTTACACTTGCTTGGTTAGAGTCACCCCAAGATATTTTGTATTATTTGAGGACATTGTGAAGAGTGTTGTTTACCTAATTTCTTTCTCAGTCCTTTTGCCCTTTGTAGAAATGATGGTTTCTGATTATTTTAGTAACTCTTATATCTACATAATTTGCTGAAAGTATTTACCAACTTTAGAAGTTCCCTGATGGAATTTTTAGGATCACTTATGTATACAATCATATCATCTTCAAATGCCAATGCTTTGATTTCTTCATTTCCAGTTTGTATCCCCTTGATCTCCTTCAGTTGTCTTATTGTTCTAGATAAAACTTCATGTACTATATTGAATAGATATGGAGAGAGTGGACAACCTTGTGTTGTCCCTGGTTTTAGTGGCATTGCTTTGAGTTTCTCTCCATTTAATTTGATGTTGGCTATAGGCTTCTTATAAACTGATTTTATTATGATGAGGAATGTCCCTTCTATTCCTAATCTCCTGAGGACTTTTATCATGAAAAAGTGTTGGATCTTGTCAAAGGTGTTTTTCTGCATCAATGAGGTTATCGTGTATTTTTTTCTCTCAGTTTGCTTATATGTTATGTTACGTTTCTGATGTTCAGATATTGAACTATCCCTGCATCTCTGGGATGGCGTTTACTTGGTTGGAGTGGATGAACTTTTTGATCTTCTTGAATTCAGTTTACAAGTATTTTTTCATCTATGTTCATGGGGGAAATTGGTCTGTAATTCTCTTTTTTGTTGTTGTTGAGTCTTTATGTGGTTTGGGTGTCAGGGTAACTGGCTTCATAAAGTGAATTGGGCGGTGTTCCTTCTATTAAGTAGAATTTGAGGAGTATTGTTATTAGCACTTATTTGAAAGTCTGGTAAAAATTCTGCTCTAAAACCATCTGGCCTGGGGATTTTTTGGTTGGGAGACTTTTAGTGACTGCTTCTATTTCCTTAGAGGCTATAGGTCTATTTAAATTGTCTTTCTGATCTTGATTTAACTTTGGTAAATGGTATCTATCAAGAAAATTATCCATTTCTTTTAGATTTTCCAGTTTTGTGAAGTAAAGGTTTTTAAAGTATGTCTTAATGATTATCTGGATTTTCTTGGTGTCTGTTGCTCTGTCCTCGTTTTTCATTTCTGATTTTGCTAATTTGGATAGTCTGTGTTCTTTTAGTTAGTTTGGATAAGGGTTTGTCTACCTTGTTGATTTTCTCAAAGAACCAGCTCTTTGTTTCATTGGTTCTTTGTATTGTTCTGTTTGATTCTCTTATTGGTTTCAGCCTTCTTGTTGGATTATTTCTTGTTGTCTACTCCTCTTGGGTCAGTTTAGAGTTTTCAGGTGTGTAAGTAGCTAGTGTGAGATTTCTCCACTTACTTTGTGTAGGCACTTAGCGTTATAACTTTCCTCTTAGTCCCATTTTGTTGTGTTCCATATGTTTGGGCATGCTGTAGATTCACTTTTCACTGAAATCTAGAAAGTTTCTGATTTCTTTCTTCATTTCTGTCTTGACCCGATTTTTATTCAGTGAAGAGTTGTTCAGCTCTCATGAGTTTGTGAGTTCTCTGTTGTTTCTATTGTTGTTGATAGCTAGCTTTAATCTGTAGTCTGATAAGATGTGGGAAGTTGTTTCAATCTTCTTGTATCTGTTGAGATTGGCTTTATTTCTAAGTATGTAGTCGGTTTTGAAGAAAGTTCCATGAGGTACAGAGAAGAAGGAATATCTTTTATGTTTTGGTGAAATGTTCTGTAAATATCAGTTAGGTACATTTGGTTTATAACATTTGTTAGCTCCAGTATTTCTCTGTTTAGTTTTGGTCTGGATGACCTGTCCATTGGCGAGAGTGGGATACTGAAGTCTCCCACAATTAGTGTGTGAAGGTCAATATGTAATTTCAGCTTTATTAGTGGTTCTTTTACTAACTTGGGTGCCTTGTGTTTGGGACAAAGATGTTAAGAACTGAAATGTCACTTTGGTGGATTTTTCCTTTGATGAGTATGTTCTCTCTCTCTCTCTCTCTCTCTCTCTCTCTCATTTTTTTGAGACAGGGTTTTTCTGCATGTAACCTTGGCTGTCCTGGAACTGTTCTGTAGATCAGGCTAGTCTCAGTCTTACAGAGATCTGCCTGCCCCTGCCTTCCAAGTGCTGTAATTAAAGGCATACACCACCGATTTGCTTCTTAGGTCCATTTGCTTGGAATATCTTATTCGAAATCTTTACTCTGAGGTAATGTCTATCCTTGATTTTCAGATGTATTTCCTAAATGTAACAGAAGAATGGGTCTTGTTTCAGCATCCATTCTGTTAGTTTGTGTCTTTTAACTGGGTAATTGAGACCATTGATATTGAGAGATGTCAATGACCAATGATTGTTGATTCCTGTTATTTTGTTGTTGTTGTTGGTGGTGTGTGTGTGTGTATTCCTTTTTGGTTTTGTTGATATGAAATTATTTATTGCCCATGTTTTCATGGCTGTAATTAACTTCCGTAGGTTGGAGTTTTCCTTCTAACAGTTTCTGTAGAAATATATATACTAAGAGCATCCCTGGTGGGCACAATTCCACAAATGAAGAAGACGAAGATGAAGGAGACAGTAAAAGAGAAATGGAGGAGAAAAAGAGGAGGAGGAGGAGAAGGAGAAACGGGGCTTCCCAGCTAGGTGGTGGAGGCAAATCCCTTTATTCCCAGAATCTGGAAGGCAGAAGCAGACAGATCTCTGGGTTCCAGGCCAGCCTGATCTACAGAGGGAGTTCAGGGAGCCTCTGGCTCTGGAGTGCTGAGATAAAAGACTTTTAAAAACAATACAGTGCACCTCAACTTAGACCAACCATGCTTCAGAAGCTACAGAGGACAGCCAGGGGTACACAGAAAAACCCTGTCTTGAAAAACAAAAACAAAAGAAAATACCAATAACAGCAACAAACAAAACACTGGGCTTGCATTTGAGTACAACCCCTGAGGGAAAAGGCAGAGGCACGCTGATCTCTGTGAGTTTGAGGTCAGCTTGGTCATAGCTGGAACATAGTGAGTTCCAGGCTAACCAAGGTTATGTAGTGAGACTCTGTCTTAAAAAGAAGATAAAAACAGAAAATTTTTGTTATTTTTCCCCTTTTCTGGTTTGTTTGAAAAATATTAACTAAGTTAGTCATGCTATGAGCTAGGCACAATGGCAGAGACTTACAATTCCAGCACTGGGGAGGTGGAGGCAGGGGGATCACAACAAAGCTACCAAATAAGACCCTGCATTAAAAATGAATAAATAAATAAAATAGTCCTGATACCAAGGGTTTGGGAAGCCCTGGAACACCTTCCAATCCGAATCTAGTGTCTTACTGCATAGGACAACTCTATATGGTTTTCATAAGCTTGGATAGTATTTTCCATATGAGAATGTGGGGACACGCCACCTGCTTCTAACTGTGTTCAGGGTAGAAACAAGGAAGTTCTTGTTTACGTGTATGCGACTGTGTAAGTGGACATTGGAACATCTGTCTTGAGAGATGCTAAGTTTAAAGAGGCAAGCTGCTAGTCTATGGAGAGGATCACGTGACAGGAGACTGAGGATCACAGACAGTCTATCATCCCAAAGATGACTGAAATGATGCTACCAGCCTTAGGAGCTGCCTGCCTCTGGGTGTTTTTTTGTTTGTTTGTTTTGTTTTGTTTTTGTACAGTGCATCTCAGCTTAGACCAATCATGCTAACATCAGTTGTGTGAGCTTGTAAAAGAAGGTATTTTATCATCCACATAAAAGTTTACTGGAGGCAAGTTGAGTTTCCTATTTAAAAAAAGATTTATTTAAGTGTGTGTGTGTGTGTGTGTGTGTGTGCACGCGCGCGCGTGCGTATGTGTGGACAAGCTTGCATGCACACATTCATCGGAAGAGGGCATGGGTTGGATCTCACAGAGGTGGTTTTACAAGTGGTTCTAAGCCCGACATGGGTGTTGGGAACTGAACTCTGGGGTCTAAAAAAGCAGCCAGGGCTCTTAAGTGCTGAGTCAGCACTCCATTCTCTAGCTCAGGTTTTCTAGACTGAAAGTGGAGACCAGGAGCTGGAGCGCTGGTTCAGTGGTCAAAGGTACTTAATGTGTTTTCCAGGACCAAAGTGGGAGTGGTTCCCAGCATCCACACAGCTATCCTCTACCATCTGTAACTTTAGCTCAGGAGGTCCCAAGCCTCTGGCTTCCAAGGGCTGCTGCACTCCTGTGCCCATGCCCATGTGAAAACACACACCTACACATAAGTTTTTAAAATGCCTTATTATTATTTTTTTGACAGTGTCCCTCTATGTGGTTCTAGCTGTCCTGGAACTCACTATGTAGACTTGACTGGCTTTGAACTCTCAGAGATCCTTCTATCTCCGTCTCTAAACTGCTAGGACTAAAGGTATATACCACCAGACCCAGCTAAAATATATCATTTTTAAAAAATGCAAGGCCAGGCATGATGATGTATGCCTCCTGGCACTTAGGAGGCAGAGTCAGGAGGATCAGTGTAAATTTGAGGCCAGACTGTACTACATAGTAAGGTCAGTGGACAACACCCCCCTAGCCAAATTGGTGAGTTTTTATTTCAATGAGAAACTTTATATCAGAGAGAGAGAGAGAGAGAGAGAGAGCGCTCATATCTAATGAGCACACAGGTCATGCTCATATAGATACGAACTCCTTAGCCAGTATCCCATTTGATGGAATTTGTGAGAGATTGCTAAGGCTAGACTGGCTCCTCCTACCTGTTCTGGTGAGCCTGGAATCACCGTTTATGTCCTGTTCACTGATAGCTCTCCTCACAGCGCCTTGCAATTTCTCTTATTCTGGATATGTCCTCTTCACGGTGCTCATTAATATTGTTTAATTCTTACCCTAATTCAATAAATTACTCCTTTCAGAAAACCCCATTTTAAAGTTCTCTGAAAGAGAAACGAAAGGCCTCGACTTGGGGATGTTGAAGCCACTTCCTCAGATAGAGACTGTAGTCACCAGGGCGTTAAGTGGCCCCCAGGGCTTGTGCAAACTCACAGCTTCATTTCCTTCTTGATGTAGAAGACCCACGTCACGGCTGACATTCTCATTTTGGCGGCAAGCATGTGCGTGTCTGTTTTGTTATGTTTTAAGTATGTTTTCAAAATGCATAAGTTAAAAACTAATTCTAAGGGAAAATATGCCATATACATTGTTCTCTGATCTTTATCTCACAAATAAGGATCCCCCTCCCCAACCTTAGCATTTTTTATCTAGTTTATTTGTTAGTTTTGTTTTGGATTTTTGAGACAGAACCTTGTGTTGCTGAGGATAATCACGAAGTCCTGAGCCTCCCGTCTCTACTGATAAAGGCTGGGCTTACAGCTGAGTGCCACCAAGCTTGGTTTAAGCTTTGTTATTGTGCTTTTATGCATTTATTTATGTTTAGAAACAGTCTCTCTATGTAGCCCCAACTAACTTAGAATCACTGTGTAGACCAAGCTGGCCTCTAAGCAGTGCAAGGATACATGTATACCCCAATTCCGGCTGGCACTGTGGACCATTCTGAGCACTGCCACACACACGTTAGGACATCCGGCCTCTGCTCACTGGACGACACAATCTAAAGTTTGTCCATTCATTTCTGTTCTCACAGTCATTGCTTATTTGGGGCCCTTAGTACCTCTGATTCCAACTTTGCATCAGCATCTGGCTTAGTTAGGTTTCTATTGCTCTAATAAAACATCATAGCCAACAGCAACTTGGTGAGCACAGGGTTTATTTAAGCTTACAGTTCCATATCACACCGAAGGAAGTCAGGGCCCTCAGCCTGTTTTCTTATTTCAGGGTCCCTAGTCCAGGGGTAGCCCTGCCTACACCAATCAAGAAAATGTACCACCAGCCAGTCTTGGGGGGAGGATTTTCTCAATGGATGTTTCTTTTACCCAGAAGACTCTAGCTTGAGTCAAGTTGACATAAAACTAGCCAGTACAGCCTCTACACTTTCCCATGTCTTCTCTTGACAATATACTCTATCCATGGCTATAAGACTGACACCTGTGTTCTAGCTAACAGTACCACGTGAGCTTGAGAGCTTTCATTGCTCATGTCTAGTCTGAACTGGTAAACTTGAATGGAACAAAAGCTGAGCAACATACCCAAAGTGGTTCTGCTAGTGGGTACAAGAAAAGACTCCACTTTAGATCTGCCTAATCTCAAAGTCTGGGATCTTTACACCGTCACAGTGTGTAAAACATGTTGTGCCCCCCCAAAAAATGAAGAGTTCTTACCTCATTTTTACAGACATCCAATGGCTCCTCAGTGCATGCCTGAGGCTAATCTTCAAGGCAGTATGACTACAATTCCTTTTGCTATGCTCCCACTAAGGATTTTTATGCAAATTTATTATTATTATTATTATTATTATTTTGGAGCTAGGGTCTCACTATGTAGCCCTGACTGGCCGGAAATTCACGTTGTAGACCAGGCTGACTTCACACTCACAGAGATCCACCTGCTTCTGCCTCCCGGGTACTGAGATTAAAGGCATACAACACTGTTGCGTGTTTTGTTCTTTTAGCTTTTCGGGGGTCCCACCACCCAGCTCCCAAATAAATCACACATGGATGGTGGCTTATTCTTTGTTATGAATGCCTGGCCTTAACTTGGCTTGTTTCTTGCCAGCTTTTCTTAACTTAAATTATCCCAACTACCCTTTGCCTCTGGTCTTTAGTCTTTCTCTGTTTCTGTCTTCCTTNTCCTTCCTTCTTTCTTTCTTTCTTTCTTTCTTTCTTTCTTTCTTTCTCTGCGGCTTGCTCTGTAGCTGGGTGGTGGCCCCCAGTGTCCTCCTCTCCTTGTCCTCTTGCTCCTCCTCTTCCTCGCTTCTCTTAGTTATCCTCTCTCCCTGGCAGCTCTGCCATCCTTGCTCCTGCCTTGCTATTGACTTTTCAGCGCCTTATTACACCATCAGGTGTTTTAGACAGGCAAAGAACCACAGCTTCACGGAATCAAACAAATGCAACATAAACAAAAGCCACACACCTTAAGATAATATTTCCCAACACAGCACTCTGTATTGTTACCTCACCAGTCTGCATGACTGCCTCTGCACTCTCTGTAGTGGAACCTCTTAATCCACCCCAGATTCATCTGTTGAAATCTTAACCGTCTAGGTGAGAGTGCTAAGAAATGGAACACTGAAAAGTGATTCGGTCATGAGAACAAAGCTCTCATCATTGGTGTTAGTGTTCCTGCTGAAGAGACTTCACTACACCAAAAGATGCCATCTATAAACCAGAATACAGGCCTTTACCACAACCTGAATTTGCTGGGGCCTTAAACTTGTGCTTGCCAGAGTCCAGAACTCTCTGTCTCTCTCTCTCTGTCTCTCTCTCCTTAAACTTGTGCTTGCCAGAGTCCAGAACTCTCTCTCTGTCTCTCTCTCTCTGTCTCTCTCTCCCTGTCTCTGTCTCTGTCTCTCTCTCTCCTTAAACTTGTGCTTGCCAGATTCCAGAACTGTAAGAAATCTCTCTCTCTCTGTGTGTGTGTCTTTCTGTTTTTAAACAAGGTCTGTCTGTGAAGCCCTGGCTGTCTTGAAACTCACAGAGATCCACCTGCCTCTGCCTCCCAACTGCTTAAAGATCTTAATCCCTCCTGAGGGATTAAAGATGTGCACCATCACGCCTGGCTCCCAGCTTCTGCTTCTTATAATCACCCCATTTAAGAATATCTTCTCCTTGCACAGGGACCATGCTAATCTTCTCTGTATCATTCCAATAAAAATACGTAAAAAAAAAAATCTTCTCTCGGCACTCTGAAGGGCTAAGATGCTTCTCATGCCTGTTCACATTCTCACATCTTCGCCCTCAGCATTTCCTCGACTTGAGTGCACCTTCCATCTTGTTTCTTCCTCGACGTGCTCATTTCACCCATCAGAACTCACCTGAGACGTCTTCTTCTTACTCCTACTTGTTTCCCCAGTGAACTTTTCCTGCTATGACCATAGCTGTTTCTCTGTTTTACTCCCACAATGCACTGCTGGTTGCATATAGTTAGATTTTCTCTCTGTGTTATTGAGTACTGCACTGCTGTCTATAAATACCGTAAGGCAGGGATCACTTACTGTTTTATTTAAAGGAGGGTCACTGGGGCTTGCCATTTACTGAACCTGAAAGTAGACTGGCGCATGGCGAACCTCAGAGTCTCATCTTTCCACCCCGCCCTCTCACACGGCTGTGTTTGCAGATGTGTGTTTGACCAGGCCTGGGCGCCCCCACCCCCCACGAGATTTTGCCCTCAGGTCCTGAGGTGTGGGTCTGCATTGACTCACAGGATGGCTTCAGTCAGGACATGGAAAGAACAAGATTGAAAGACTGTGTGGAGGACAGAAGATGTAGAAAGATGATCATCTTCAGATTGTGCCCAGAGTAGCTGAATAATCATGTACTGCCTGGCTGCCTGTCAAACCACGTTTGCAGAGGAGTTTCTCAGCAACCAGATGGACAACACAGACATCCTTAGACATCGAAGAGTTTTGATCATTAGACTTACTTAAAAAGTCTCTCTGATAAAATCACCAGGAAGCTTGTGGGCCAACTACCCCAGAGTGTTTGCTGATTTTTTTCCCCCAAATTCTTACTTCCGTCAATGTAGACCTACTAAATGCCTACTTCTCTGCCATCCTTTTAACCATGCTTCCGACCTCAGACTTTATTCCTGAATGAAGTACAACACTAAGATTGCTGTGAATCACCCAGGCGTCAGTGGGCTTGTAGGTCCTTTGGGACGCTCAGTTAACACCACCTGAGAAACTACAGCTTGTGAGGTTGGAACACTATTGGTTTGAATGTAACCAGTGTACACCTTCAATGACCACAATACATATGTCTAGAACCAGTACATGAAGAGTGAATGACACTCTCTAGGAGTCCTCTCGACTCACTTCTCAAATTTTGACTTCCTACCCTGCAAGGTTTTTGTTGTCGTATGTTTTTGTTTCCGTTGATTGAGACAGAACACCACTGTCTAGCTTTGGTTGGCCTGAAACTTGTTATGCAGACCCGGCTTGGCCTCAGACTCACAGATCTGCCTGCCTCTGCCTCTGAGTCCTGAGATTAAAGGTGTGTGCTACTACTGCAACTCTGAATAATTTGTTCTAACGATCTTGCTACCAAGGTGAGGAATCTTCCTTTAGGACATACAAGAGCAGTCTTGTTGAACTGGGCTGGTCTGGTTCTTTTGCACTTCTCTTGCCTCTCGAACAAGGGAAGAAACAGGTTATGTGTGTTGGGCCAGCAAAATGACACAGCAGATGAAGCACCTGCCAGGCACAGCGGACGACCTGAATGTGACCCCTGGAACCCATGCAAACATTGGAGAGCAATGAGTCCACAAAGTTGCCTTCTGACCTCCACATGAATATCACAGCATATGTGCACCCCACCCATCACACGTGGCACAACAAACAATAGCAAATTTTAAAATTGACTGTGAATATTGTCACAGATATGCAATTCTGATCTTACATGGGGATATAACTTTCTGGAATACATTGAAGAGGGCAAGAGACTATTTGGCCCTTAGAGCACCTCTTATCTTTAACCAGTCTAGCCGGGAGGAGGCAACCATGTGAAACCTCAGAAGTCTACATGTCAGGTCACAAAAGGCTCAGATCCTTCAGGAAGGAAGGTTAGGTCATCTTATCAGGTGGGTGATGCCAGCCATTTAAGCTTCTAAGGGTGTGGGCGGCGTTGCCTAAGTCCTAGAGAAAGGAAGTTGTAAGGACAGCCATGGCCTCATAACCTCACTTTCTTCCTTGTTTTTGTTTTTTCCTCTTTTTCTTTCTTTTCACTCGTGACTAACCTCACAATTTAGTCTATACATTTGAGGGTGTCAATACCTAGTTGTAACAGATTAGGAAAAAACATTCATTATCTAAAGGTAAAGTTTTTGATGAGGTTCTGTATCTCACGGTATGGATGCATGGAGTTTTTTTATGTATCAGAGGAACAACTGGTTACCAGAGGCAGGACCTTGTTGCTGTAATTGTAATTTTAGCATGGATGAATAGATACTTAACAAGAAAAGTAAGCTGGGTGGTTTCTTTTTCTCAACCTAACACAAGTCAGAGTCGACTGGGAAGAGGACTCTCAATTGGGAAAGTGACTTCAACAGATTGATGTGGTGTTCTTGGTGATTCTGTAGGGACGTTTCTTGATTAAATGATTGATATAGGAGGATTCACCCCATCGTGGGTTGTGCCAACCCTGGGCAACTGGTCCTGAACTGTATAAGGAAGCAGACTGAAGAAGCCATAAGGAACACGTCCATAAGTGGCACTCATTCATGGCCTTCAGCTCCTGCCTCCCGGTTCCTACTCTTCTCTAGAAGTTCTGTAAAATAAACCCTTTCCTTCCTGAGCTGCTTTTAGTTATGGACTTTATTACAGCAACAGAAAGCAAACTAGAAAACAAAGAGATAGACAGTGGCAAATATTGTCATTGGCTCTTCACACATCTCCAGTCTCACCGCAGCTTGGCTTTCTGAACTTCACAAGCTGAGAAGCTAAAGGACTGCATTTCCAAGACTCCCTCAGAGTATGAGTGCATCTAGGGGGTCTTGCTGCTTTCTGTGCAGGAGGAACCCTGCCTGAAGTAGCAGGCAGGGTGGGGATGGTGCAGAAACCATGCGATTCTTCTGAGAGGCCCGATTGCACAGGCTCCTGCTGTTTCTATGCAGCTGGCTTAGAGGTTCTGCTGATCAGATCCTAGACCCATGGGTAGGAGGTGGCAGCAGCAGGGACATATTTGTTAGAGAGGTCACATGGCACGGTCAGTCATTACTCCTCACTGTATGGTCAATGGCTATACAAAAGGTAAGCCTTTGTTCTTGACATTCAGAGTCATGCTGTGAGTTAACCATGCTCCCTAGGAAATCTCTTCATGATTGAATGAGAGTGTGCTCTCTTGTCTAAAACTGGTATATTAGTTGATTTGTTTCTAAATTAACAAGGGGACTAGTCTGCGCAATCTTGAGGCACAGGAGTGGGGCGGAAATTTGAAAACTGGACACAATCATTTGACCTTTAATCCAAGTCAATTTAATCTTAAATTTGGTGAATACAAAACTCTGTGTTTTTATTATTTTGGTTTTTTTTTAAGATTTATTTATTTTAGAATATGTGTATGAGTGTTTTCTCACATGTATTTATGTGTACCACGTGCATGCCTGGTACCCACAGAGGCCCAAAGAAGGTTTCAGATCCCCAGGATCCAGAGTTACAGACAGTTGTGAACCTTCACCTGGGTGCTGGAAACCAAACCTGGATCCTCTGCAAAAGCCACAAGAGCTCCTAACAGCTGAGCCATCTCTCTGGCGCCTTGGTGGTTTGTTTACTTGAGGCAGGGTCTCCTGTGTTTCCCTGACTGGCCTGGACCTCACTATGTAGTGCAGACTGGCCTCCAACTCGCAAAGGTCTGACTGCCTCCGACTTGGCAGCGCTGGGATAAAAGGTGTAGTGGCGCACAGGAGTTCCCTTCTGCTGCTTTTGTGAAAATGACAAAGACTTCCCAGGCATGGCCTCCTGGCAGCTTTAGGCCCTGTTTCCTGAGACTAGCTGGAAGATGTNTGCATGCCTGGTACCCACAGAGGCCCAAAGAAGGTTTCAGATCCCCAGGATCCAGAGTTACAGACAGTTGTGAACCTTCACCTGGGTGCTGGAAACCAAACCTGGATCCTCTGCAAAAGCCACAAGAGCTCCTAACAGCTGAGCCATCTCTCTGGCGCCTTGGTGGTTTGTTTACTTGAGGCAGGGTCTCCTGTGTTTCCCTGACTGGCCTGGACCTCACTATGTAGTGCAGACTGGCCTCCAACTCGCAAAGGTCTGACTGCCTCCGACTTGGCAGCGCTGGGATAAAAGGTGTAGTGGCGCACAGGAGTTCCCTTCTGCTGCTTTTGTGAAAATGACAAAGACTTCCCAGGCATGGCCTCCTGGCAGCTTTAGGCCCTGTTTCCTGAGACTAGCTGGAAGATGTCCCTTCATTAAGCTTCCATGTGTACATTCTTGTGGCTTCCTTCTTTCTCTGTGTCCCAACTCCCTGTTCTTTGTCGGGTACTCTTTCTCTATGGCTGACCCTTTACTGAAGAGGATTCCTAGGTGTTCTAAACTCAATCTGCTTCTCACTCAGCATTATTCAAGGGAGCAATTTCAGGTGTTCTCTGTCCCTATGGTTTTAATTCATTTCTATACAACACTGGCTTCTAGATTGGTTTCTTCAAGTCACCTCTCCTAAGGACCAACTATAGACCCAATATGTGCACGTTAGCTTCTCATGGGCACTCATGACAATAACATGGATGAAATAGAACTCATTAGCTTCCTCTTCCTACCCCTCAAATTCCCTCTCATTGGAAAGCTACTATTTCCATCTCTTCTATATGCAGGTGAATGGCACCACAGTCAACAGGGTTGCTGAAGCCAGAAGCTGAGCCCTAGCTGTAGCTCATCTTTCCTTTGCTGAGCCGACCAGTCCTGCCACTTCTGAGCATTGCTCAACATTCATCTCTACTGCCTTAGTTTAAATACCATCACCTACAGCCTCTGTTGCTGCAGCAGCTTCCAGCCAGTCTGTTCTCCCTTAATCCTACCTCCCTTTTAGCCTTTTTTCACACTAAATGTAGATGAATACATCTAAGATATGTGGTGTTGTGCCTTTCTCTGTTGACTGAGTTTTCTGTCCCACCAGGTCCCACAGCCATTTAGTCCCAAATAAATACACAGAGGTCAACATTAATTATTAACTGATTGGCCCAGTAGCTAGGGCTTCTTACTAATTCTTATAACTTATATTAGCCCATAATTCTTGTCTGTGTCATCCATGTGGCTTGTTACCTATTTTGGTAAGGCAGTCACATCTTGCTTCCTCTGTGTCTGGATTATAACTGCATACTGACTCTCTTCCCAGAATTCTCCTGATCTCCTTGTCCCACCTCTACTTCTGGCCTGGTCACCCCACCTATACTTCCTGCTTGGCTACTATCTGATCAGCGTTTATTTAAAATACAAGTGACAGAGTAGAGACCACTGTCCCACAGCATTTCTCCTGCCTATGAGTAGCATCGTAAGCCTTACACAGGGCTTGGAGGGTGTCCTCTCAGTGGGTTCCTCTTGCACCCATGTTATACTCCTTAGGGCCTTGACAGTTCACTTATATGCCCAGCCTCATTGAGTTTCTCTCAGGTCCTAGTATGTGTAGTTGTCTTCAGCCTGTGCGCTTCTGCTTGTAGCTGTTTGCCCCCCCCTTCATTCCCCAGCGGCAGAGAAGTTCCCTCTACTATATCCACCTACCTTGTCACTACTCAGATCAATGATTAGAATGTGTTCAGTGTCACCTAAGGCTCCCTTGGGTCAGTCTTCCAGTCAGAATTTTTCAAAAGATAATCAGTATTTTAACCTCTGTTAGTTGTTGGACTAATTTCAAAGTCCACATAATGAAATTATGAACTATCTGCTTTTTTTTCTTTCTCATCTCTAATTCTTTTATTATTTTTTCCATACGATATATTTTGACCATGTTTCTTCCCTCTCCAACATCTTTCAGTTCCTCCTCACCTCCCTATTCCCCCACGCTGGCTAATTTTGTGTCAACTTGACACAATCTAGAGTCATCTGAAAGAACGGAACCTCAATTGAGAAAATTCCTCCTTAAGATCCGGCTGTAGGGCATTTTCTTAATTAGTGATTGATGTGGGAGGGACCAGCCCATTGTGGGTGGGGCCACCCTTGGGCAGGTGGTCCTGGATTCTATGAGGTAGCATGAGCATGAGGAGCAAGTCGGGAAGCAGCACCCCTCCATGGCCTCTGCCTCAGCTCCTGCCTCCAGGTTCCAGTCCTGTGGGGGGGGTCTCTGCAGTCCTCACAGGTCTCAGAGAGACAAGCCATGGAGGTAAGAAGGCAGTGCATCGCCCCATGACTCAGTAGATGGGCTTGGTTCTAACTTCAGGAGTCTGACTCTGAGTTGTTTATTTTAGGCATATTTAAACACAGCACAATCTGGTGAAAACTATTCATGTGAAGATTAGCTCAGTCCCACGTGCACAACAAAGCATACTTAAATCTCTTTGAGGGACAAAGTAAGCTAAGTAGAGAGGAAGTGTAACTACATCAAAACTCTGTAAAGTACCTTTCATAAGAATAGGCTCTGTAGACCGGCTGAGAGAAAGGTCTGGAGGAGGGTCGGGTGCCTGAAAATCTTCAGACACAGACTGCGCAAAAGTCACCAGGCTAGAAAGCATGTCCGCTCCAGCCTTCTGGACAGAAAGCAGGTTTGACATTCCTTCCCTTAAAGAAACAACCCTGTGTGCTTAGCATTCCAGGTTCTCCCGATGCTTGCCTGAGAGCCCAAGGACCTCTCTCTGTACCTCCTACACTGCCCTGCTTGAGTTCCTGCCTGCACCGCTTTTGATGATGAACCATTATATGGAACCGTGAGGGAAATATAAACCCTTTCCCTCCCAAGTTGCCTTTGCTCATGGTGTTTCATTACAACAATAATAACCCTACGATACTACCCAACTTTATATTTTTTCTCTCTCTCTCTGAACGATCTGATTTTTGTTCTTAGATTCCTTTGTTCAGCACGATGTTGATAAGATTGGTTCTTTTTCATTGCTATTTTCATCCCTTCTCACAGACATACTGTACCATGTCAGAGGGCATTGGGATGCTTCATGTTGAGTTAACATGAATGAAGTCATTATGAGTATTCTTGCATATGTGGTCTTGGTAGATGCTAGCATAATTGCCATTGAGTTTATAGCTAGGAGCAGAGTTACTATAGTGTAGAATGTGCATACAGCTATCCTATGTGGATACTCTAACTCAACTCTTTTACCAAAATCGTGGTACCCATTTACACTCCCACTTACTTTGCTTATGTGTTCCGATTGTTCCACATCACTGATATTGCCTCATATCATTGTTAGCCAACTTATACAAATATACACAATCATCTGAGATGAACACTGAAGTTATAAATTGCTGCAATACTATAGAAAGCATCCATAATTGGTTTCCTGAAGTTGGTGAGTTTTCAGAGACTAATAAAAACTAATAACATCCATTGAGCATGTGCTGTTTGCCAGACACATTCTAGGCACTTTGGCAGGTTATCTTATTTAATCATTGTAACAGTATGAAGGGAATTGCTGTTATCCTCATTTTATGATTGAGAAATTTGAGGCATACAGAGACATGTAATTAATTTATAGACTCGAGCTAGCTGGAAGTACCTGTTCAGATTACTAAACGTAACCCCTCTTTGGTCTGATCAGCCTGCCCAGAAAGCATTTTTATAAGAGGTAAAAAATTTGGATTAGAAGCCGCTGTGGTAGTGCACTCCTTTAACCCCAGAACTCAGGGGTCACAGAAGGTGGATCTCTGAGTTCAAGGCCATCTTTCTCTGCCTAGAGCGTTCCAGCCCAGCCAATTTTTCATTTTCATTAGTGAGACCCTAGAGGAGAGAAAGAGCTCTCTCTCTCTCTCTCTCTCTCTCTCTCTGAGAGAGAGAGAGATTCATTCCTATCAGGACTTAGCACTGTGATTTTGGTTTGTGGAATAGTTTTAACAAGTTCTAAAATAATCTACAGAGTGTAAGATCCTATAGTAAAAAAAATACATCTAATAGGACTAAAATCTAATAAGATTTTGGAGGAAAGAACCCAAAGATGTCTTAATTTTCTAAGTAATACAAAAGTAAATTATGTGAACACATTACTAAGGTCTAGTGGTAGTGAAGAATATTCTTCATTATCTCTAGCTCCTGGTATTCATGACCTTGTACAGTTTCTCTTGCTTATTGAGTCCACTGTTGTCTTTTACCAATGGAATGTGGTAGAGCTGACAGTGAGTCACTTCTGTGGTTAGGATATAGAAATATCATTAATCCCCACCCACCTCTCTGGACATTCACTTTGCAGAAACCCAACTCCCATGTTATAGGAACCCTCAAAAGAAGTATGAAGAAAGAAACGATCCCTCTAGCCTATGATCATATGAACTATTTTAAAAATGGATGTTCGAGCCCTGGTCAGGCCTTCAGATGACTGTGGCTCTGAGTGGTAGCTTTGTAAATTCCCGAGATAGCCCAGTACAGACCACCCGATTCTCAGAAATGGCATAAGAAAAAGAAGCTTGTTGTTTAAAACTGCTGTGTTTAGAGCAACTTGTTAAGAAGAAATTGGTGATCATGGCCTGCGGATGTCGCTCAGTTGGTAGGGTGCTTGCCAAACAATCACAAAGCTCTGGGTCTAATTTCTACCATTTTATAATCTGGGCCTGGTGGTACAAGCCTAAAATCCCAGCACTTGAGAGGTGGAGACATAAGGATCAGAAGTTTAAGGTCGTCCTTGGCTACTTAGCAAGTTTAAGATCAGTCTGGTATAAATGACACCAAACCCTCCCTCTGTCTCTCTGAAAAAGATAAAAGAAAGTGAGAAAAGAAACCATGGGGCCCTAGACACCTGAGTTCAATCCCTAGAACTCCCTACAGAAGGAGAACCTGAGCCCTGAAAGTTTTCCTCTGACCTCCCCACACATGCTGGGGCACATGAGTATGGACATTTCAGACAAATGCATATCACATACATATTCACAAATAATAATAAATATGTTAGATTTAAAAAAGAAGTTGGTAATTAATGCAGACTCCGTGTAGAGCCTTGTGAGACCTACACTAGAGAGAGGAGGCCCTAACTCAGCATCAAGCTTCAGTCACAACATCATTATGGTAACTGACCTCCGCCTAGGTTAACAGCTGAGACTCCTAGGTAGTCATAGCAGAAATGACTAATTCTTTTTATCAAAATTTGTCATCAAACTTTGCTTGTGTCTATATCAGAAGGTCATGCCTATGTGTCCACTTCCTGTTACTGAAAGAAATGCCTGAGATTATCTGCTTAGGAAAGGTTTGTTTGGGTTCATGGTTTCCGAGGTTTGACTCCATAATTCATTGGCCCTGTTGCTCTAGGTCTGTGATAAAATATCAAGACTGAAGCTTGTAGTAGAGCAAGACTAGATAGATCCCTAATGGCACGGATGGTATAGACAGAGAAGAGAAAGCTGGGTATTAAGATTCCAGATGAGGCCTCGGATTCAATCCCTAGTACCCCAGGCAAAGAAGAGAGAGACCCAGAATTGCCTCTGAGCGCATCCTCCCATGATCCGGCCTCTGACAATTCTACAACCTCCGAGGATTACCAAACTGTGAACCAAGCCTTTAGCGCGTGAACCTTTGACGAACCCAGATGGGAACTGCAGCACCAGTCGAGCCTCCGCCACACTGCCGACTTTTCCTTGCCGCTGTTTCCCGGAAGCAGGACTGTGGCTCATCTGGACCACCGGGACTGTGCTTTCTCAAGACGCGCTGCTCCATGTCTAACAGGCCGGGTCTGGAGTGTATCAAAGGACCCTGGCAGCCACATGTTGAAGACAGCCTCTACCACAGAGTGAGTCCTGAGGGCTTTACGGAACACCCCCCTCCACACACTGCGTCTGACAGATCATTCCATTAGACAGAAATTATGTCCATTTGTGTTCACATGGCAATCTCTTTTAAGAGCTATGAATTAAAATAGGCTAGCTTGACCCTAAACAATTACAGTTTCGGTCTTCAAACTCGAGATAGCCTACTTTTCTTCCAGAGTCTGGCTTTGATTTTAATAGTATTTATTTCTCCATGTCTATTTTCTAAGTTCATTATTAGGGCAGGAGTCACACATGACGGATGTGCAGAGGTCAGAGTTCACCTTTTGTGGAGTCAGCTCTCTCCTTCAGCCTTGACACAAGCTCACTAGTGGCTGCCAGGCTACATGGCAAACGCCATCACCTGCTGACTTATCTTACCACCGCCTATGTCATCATTTGGTTTGCCACTTTATTAACATTTTAGTCTCCAAACTGCAAACGTACATAGACAAACTTAAATAATGCCTCATGTGCTTGTAACTCAGCTTCAATATTTGTGCGGAGGTCATTCCCCTGCCCTGTATGTTTTTTTTTTTGCCTTTTCCCTTAACATCTACCTGTTCTTTTAAAGCAAATGCCAAGATCCCAGACATCATATAATTTTGTTGAAAGAGTTTTAACTGTCATGTAAGAAACTCCCTTTACCTTCCGTGGAATCCAATGTTTTGGGGAGGCTGTAAAAGGACCCAGTTCTTTTTGCTTCACAACATAGATGAAGACAGACAGAGTTGTAAGGGAGGGCTTCCTGCTCCTGTGTGAGGCACAACCCCATCCCTTAAGGTTCCAAACCTTCCTTCGCTCCAGTAAAGCTTGGAGCATTGCTCCTATAAAATGATGTTGGGTGCCAGGCAAGCCGAGATTCCCAATGGCCAGTATGAAATCAATGGGAAGCCATAGATAGGGGCATGAGCTGGCACCATGATCTTGGCTTAGCTACTTGTATGCCCTTTGACCATTAATTTAATCACTCAAATCTTTATATCTTCTTTAGAAAAGAGATAGTACCTATTCTGTGTGCTTTTTTGGGTCAATAGAACAATAGAAGCAGCGAAGGTTTTTAAAAATGTTAAATGCTGGGCTGAGAATGTAGGTCAGCTGAGGGCTTACCTAGCATGCACAAGGCATTAGGTTTGATCCCCAGCATCTCCTCAAACTTGGTGTGGTGGCTCACCCTGGAAGCGGAGGCAGAAGTATCAGGAATTCAAGGTC
Source organism: Bramus lutescens (assembly GCA_001685075.1). Taxonomy (NCBI): domain Eukaryota; kingdom Metazoa; phylum Chordata; class Mammalia; order Rodentia; family Cricetidae; genus Bramus; species Bramus lutescens. The sequence continues at coordinate 193,358 of LOEQ01001609.1, forward strand.
ATTTTCATCTATATAGAGAGTTTAAGACCAACCGGGGGTACATCTCAACTAAACATTATATAATTACCAGTTTTTAACATGGAAGGGATTGCAAGATGTGCTTTTAATTCTTATTTAATGCTTGCCTCTAGAGTATTATTCGAGATCACTTAAACTTCAGGATTATTAAAAATCACTACTAACAACAGGAGCAATTTTTTCCAGGTTGTTTTCGAATGTGAATCACCATCCGTGACAAGAAATTGGCTTTGCAGTGTGTATATTTCTAAACATATTTCACTTGAGGAGATCAGACAGCACTATAGTTCTGGAAGGAAAGGGGAAATAGATTCTTACCTAAATTAACTTCTCTCTCCTCCCGACTGGCCAGAATTTGATCTAGATAGCTGGGTAACCTGCAGTAGCGAGAGGAAGCCAGCACTGCATTTTCAGACTTCAGTGGCTCCCCTCAAACAGAATGCGTCTTTCTGGATTCCTGAGCTCAAGACCAACTGAACTGGACCGTCGGGAACGTGACAGTCGCCAGGGAGAGGCAGAGCAGTCTGTCCCACTTCCTGCAGGCTCTCTGAGCTTGCTGTGCCTGCTCAGCAGCTGTCAACTTGCATCCTGGCGGTCTTCGCCCCATCCCAGCCCCTAAGCTCACCTCTTAACTCTGTGTTCTCTGCTCACTTACAACATTTCTGCACCATCATCATAGAAGGTTTTTTTAAGGGAATTTACAATAAATAATATGGAAAATAAGCTATCTATTTTGTATACATACACACACACAGAGTGTCTCTCTCTCTCTCTCTCTCTCTCTCTCTCTCTCTCAGAGAGAGAGTCAGAGAGACACACAGAGAGTTATAAGTGCAGATGTACATATACACACAGAGGCCAGCAGAGGATCAGGTATTCTGCCTTATTGTTCAGCTACTCTGTCTTACTGTCTTGCAACTCTGGAGATAGTCTGACAGCCAACAAGTCCTAACAATTGTCCTGTCTCTATCCCATAGCTCTGGAGTTACAGGGACATACTCTACCATGTCCAGTTCTTTTTACCTGGGTTCTGGGATTTGAACTCAGATCCCTATGTTTGTACAGCAAGCAGTCTTACCCACTGAGCTATGTCCTTAGCCTTAGATACAGACTGTATTTTGTTTTGTTTTCTGAGACAGGGTCTCACTATTGTAGCCCAGGCTGTTCTTGAATTTCTACCTTCCCACTTGTTTAATAACTGTAAAGTATCTCCTCGTGATTTTATGATAAGCATTGACTTACTGCATTTTAAATTCTTACAGGTGTTAGCTTAACATTGTAAAATTTTAAGATTTATTTTTGTTATTTTAAAATTATGTGTGTACCTTCTTTGTGGAGGTATGCGCATGTCTTTGTCAGAGATGCTGGCTCTCCTTGGAGCTTGAGTTACAGGTTGTGAGCCACTTGACATGGGTGCTAGGAACCAAACTCAGGTGCTCTGTAAGAGAAGTATGTATTCTTAACCGCTCAGCCATCTCTAAACCCCAACACTGTAAATTTATTAACTCAGATTATTCTGGGTTAACCTATATATTCACTTACTATTGTAAGTCTAAAAACCAGTCAACTGTTGCAGTGGCCTCTAGGTGACAGGTTACAATGGTGAAATAACTTGGCCTTCCCTGATTAAGAAGTAAAGTGATGAAGAACAGATGTCCCTGATCTAATTTATGAATAAGCTTAAGGAGGAGAATTTTCAGTGAATTCTATAAAGACTTGGGTGCTCTACTCAACCTGATAATTAAGTGTCCAGTTAATGTAGACTTTCAAAGTAATATTCAAAAGGAAGGTAACCCCAGGCAAATAGATTTCCAGGACATATGGGGGTTAGGTGGCTAACTTTTAGGGATCACTTGAACTAGGAGTGAAGAGTTCCGTAGTACTGCATGTATTGACTCCTAAAAGAAATGAACATTTTTTTTTCTGTAAATGGGGAGGAAATATCTTAGACTATGAAAGCAAATACCATGACTCTAAGTTCCATTATACGAAGAAAAAAATGGAGTGAGCCAATTAAAACTTTCCATTCCATCTAATTTGAAAACTTGCCTTGTCTTCAACAAGAGAAAGCTGATGCCAGGCAGATTTCCAGTTTAATCCCCAGAACTAGAAAATGAAAAGCGTGAGAGAGTTCACTGTGACCATCACAGGTAAGCTGCACGTCCTTTGACTTTCACACCTGTGAGAACTAGCTACAGAGCTAGTTCTGAGCTCAACCCCTGGCATCACAGCTGGCTGTAACTCTAGGCCCAGGGAACCTGACACCCACTCCTGGCCTCTGTAGGCATCAGGCATGCATGTAGTGCACAGACGCGCATTCACACAAAACATTCATAGACATAAAATAATAAACTGATTTTTAACTTAAAATCTTATTGCATTTTTTAGTGTGTGCATACGTGTGTACATGTATGCACGTGTATGTGAGTATATGAATGGAGTTCAGAAAGAAACTTACTAGAATCACTTCCTTTCTACCATATGTGTCCCAGGGATAGAACTCAATGTAGCATGATTAATAAAAACCCAGAAACAGAAATAGGAGTCAACCTGAAGGTCAGAAAAGCAAAACAGCCAGTCACTGGCTCTAACCTCTACCTCAGTCTGAAATGGCGATCCTGCCTCCAGAAATCTCTGAGACTGTGTGTGAGAGCTGTCTCCTCCCGTCTTATATTCCTCTCTAGGGCTGGGATTAGAAGTGTGCCCCACTGGGATTAAAGGCATGTACCACCCAGTTTCTATGGCAACTAGTGTGGCTACTGGGATTAAATGTGTATGTTACCCCTGCCTGGTCTGATCAGTGGGGTTGTTTTACTCTCTGATCTTCAGGCAAGCTTTATTGATTAAAAAGCAAATGAAATATCACTACAACTCAAGTCCTCAGACTTGGTGAAAAGTGACTTCACCCACTGAGACATTTTGCCAGCCCCAAATTTCATTCTTCCTCATGGCCAAACACAGTTCCATTATGTATATATAATACATTTTCTTTTAAAAGATTTTTTATTAATTTTTAAATTTTTTTCAATACAATGAAAAAGGAAAGCTGTACAGAGAGAAAGGGTCCATCCAGAGAGGTGCTTGAAGTCCTGATGGCAACTCTCATAAAGACCTAGAAATACCCAGACAAGGGGCTGCAGTGAGGGCTCAGAGGTTAACAGGACTTGTTGCTCTTGCAGAGGGCATGGGTTGGTTTCCAGAACCCACATAGTGGCTCATAACCCCCTCTAACTCTAGTTCCAGGGATCCAATACCTTCTTCTCACCTCCATGGGCACTAGGGACAGGCCCTGATCTCACTGCTAGGAGTCCCACAAATAGACCAAGCTATATAACTGTCACACATATTTAGAGGCCTAGGTCGATCCCATGCAGGCTCCCCAGCTGTCGGTCCAGAGTCTGTGAGCTCCTACGAGCCCAGGTTAGTCATTTCTATGGTGAACCCGACATCTTATGTAACCAGATTAATGTCTAGCATAATGGTTATCAAAAAGGTTTCACCCAGCAACTGATGGAAGTAGATGTAGAGACCCACAGCCAAACATTCAGCAGAGCTCCAGGCATCCTACAGAAGAGAACAAGGAGGGATTGTAGGAGCCAGAGGAATCAAGACACCAACAAGAAAACAGCCCACAGAATCAACTAATCATGGTCCATGGGGCTCACAGAGACTATGTCCTTTGCATATATGTTATGGTTGAGATTCCTGTGGTACTACCATTAGTTGGAGCTGGGCTGTCTCTGACTCTTTTGCCTACTTTTGGGACCGTTTTCCTCCTACTGGGTTACCTCATCCAGCCTTAATATGAGGGGATTGCCTAGTTTTATTATAGCTTGATATGCTGTTTGGTTGATATCCCTGGGGGGCCTGCCCTTTTCTGAAGAGAGAGGAGGAGGAGTGGAACTGGGGAAGTGTGAGTGTGTGTGTGTGTGTGTGTGTGTGTGTGTGTGTTTGTATAGGGGGAGGGGGACTGGGAGGAGAGGAAGAAGGGGAAAAACAAGAAGCAGCAACAACAATAACAACAACAAAAACAACAAAACCGTGATCCAGCCCATGTCAAGAGCCAACTGCGTTGTTTTCATAAAGTTCCAAAGTCCCAAGCTAATGACCCCTAAGTTCCAAAACTGTTATCTACAATGAACTGGATTGGGTACACTCACAGCTGCAGCTAATTGCCAGAGGAGACCAGGTGTCTCTGGCTGGAGGCTCCCCATTGCTCTGACTAGAATATTGCATGTTAATGACAGTGGCCCCCCTGTCCCCCGGCAAGAAGAGATGTTCATTATAGGGGGTGTCCCCACAGGGAAGAGGATGTCACAATGAGTACCTTCTCTTTCAAAAGGAAAGGAGTGTGCCATTTGTGAGAGCTGGTTCCCCATAGTGAGCTTTTTAAGGTTTCTGTGCTCTTCAGGAGCGCTTCTTTGGCATTACCCAAGGGCTGGCCAGACAGCTCAGTAGATAAAGGCACCTGCCAAGAGCCTGAGGACTTTGAGTTTGAAGCCTGGCACCCACAAAGTGGGAGGAGAGGACTTCTGCAAGGTGTCTTTTGGCCTCCTCATGCACGTGGTGGCACATGTGCAACCCCTCCCCCACTAAATAAATATCATTTAAATGCTTTAAAATATCGCAATGTGGTTGAATTACCCAGATGCTATTAAAATAGGTTTACAGGCCCCACTGTAGATGTCCTGATTCAGCAAGTTGGGAGAGAGGCCCATGAATATACACAGTAAGCTTCGTTATGTGGCGCACCGGTGTGCTCCCGTTAATCCTCGTGGTACCAGACTCGTAAGGGGAATTGCTAAGTGACACGGAGATAAGATGCTTATTGCAACCAGTGCAACTTTTCTCCCTGGACCAGAGTCTGTCTGGATCACGTTGCTTCACCTTTCCCAGTGAAAGGTCAGCAACACCCACCCCCGAAGCAAAAGCTACAGTGAGGGGTCCCCTCTATAAAAATGTATTCTTTATGCGTGTGTGTGTGTGTGTGTGTGTGTGTGTGTGCAGATATTCACAGAAGCCAGAGGAGAGCCTTGGATCCGCTGGAGCTAGAGGTGCAGGGAGTCATGAGCCTGCCGTGGTGGATGCTGGGAATCTCACGCTAGTGGTTTGAAAGCGCAGCGTGGGCCCTTGACCACAGAACATCCTCTTCAGTCCCCTTTCTCTTTGTTAATCTCTTCCTTCTCTTTCTTTTACTTCCCAACATTAATATGTAGAAAGCAACTGTGAATAATGCATGGAAGAACATAACTGAGCAATTGTCTTTCAGTAGTTCAAAGAAAGGCAATCAAGAAAGGCTCAGGTGGAACTAAAATGTGAGCCTGACCTTGATGAAGGGTGGTATTTGGTTAGCCAGACAACAGGGAGTCCATGTTTCAGACCAAGGCAGCAGCAGCACGGGCAAAGCCTCAGACGCAGGCCAGCGGGGAGACAGACCTGCAGGATAAGATAGGGAGGTCAGAAAAGGAAGACGCAAATCTACAGCTCATTCGGTAAGACATGGGAGGGTTTTATAAAGATCTGCTTCAGGCAGGTGAGTCAGCCGGTGAATGTATNTATGAGCTGGCTAGCCACAGAGGCCACCTAACAGACACCTCTGAGAATTCAAACTTGGACAATCTGTCACTGGCCCCTCCTTCAGCCCGAAATGTGTCTAATTCACACCCTAAGACACTCTTAGATGTTCCTACCTCACCATGTATGTCTAAGTTTGGTCCCATAGCATTCTGTCCTTCCTTCCTTCCTTCCTTCCTTCCTTCCTTCCTTCCTTCCTTCCTTCCTTCCTTCCTTTCTTCCCCCCTCTCTCTCGCTCTCTCTCCTTCTCTCCCTCACTCTCTTCATCCCTCCATCTCTCTGTCATTCTTTTCTTTTTTTGGGAGGGTTTCGAGACAGGGTTTCTCTGTGTAACAACTCTGGTTGTCCTGGAACTCACTCTGTAGATGAGTCTGGCCTTGAACTCACAGAGATCCACCTGCCTCTACCTCCTGAGTGCTGGAATTAATTTAAAGGTGTGTACAATGATAGCCCAGATCTTATTTTTTTAAAACAATACTGTTTCAGTCTTTTCCCAGTATATTTTTATTGATTATTTGGGAATTTTACACAGTGCACTCTGATGACACATGATGCCCATTCCTCCCAGGTCCATCCTCCCACCCTTGTATTCTTCCCCCAAAATGAAAAGCAAATACACCAAGTCCGATTTGTGTTGCTCAGAAACTCATTGGGGCATGGTCAGGTTGCCAATGGCCAACCCTTTAAAGATAACTGAGTCATGAGTGTGTGTGTGTGTGTGTGTGTGTGTGTGTCCCACCAGACGCCATCAACTGTGAAGAGCTACAGTTCTGCATCTTTACCACAATTTTTTTAAAAAGTTTTTGTTTGCTTCGAATTTTACTTACTGATTCTTTGTGGATTTCACATCATGTGTCTCAGTCCCACTCATTTCCCTGTCCCTTCCCATCTACAAGTTAGTAGTCACCTCCCACCTCCCACCCCAGGATAAAACAAGATAAAATTGAAAAGAAACGAGAGAGAAAGAGAAAACTCTTGATGTGAAGCTGTACTGTGACACAGTGAGTCACACAGCTTTTCAGTCTGTTTATTATTAGTTGCAAGTATTCATTGCACTGAGTCATTGGTCTGGTTTGAGGTCTGCTCTTTGCTACATCATCAATACTGGGCCCTCCCTGGGACTCCTCTCAGATATCCTGTTGTTGACCTGTGTCGTAGGGATTCTGCAGCTTTGGGTTCGCAGGACCAGCCCCTTCCTGTGCTCCAGCAGATCACAGATGGTGTGCATGATGGGATGGGCCAACTTAAGCCCTGGTTCTGGGTCTGTGGCTGGGTTGGTCAGCCTGCCAGTTCTCCCTCACCCTCAACATCAGGGTGAGCTCTCCTGCACCACCCTGGCTAGCTCACCCTATGTTGTAAGCAACAAGGGGTGGGGCCTATTCTCCTGCTCTCCTGTCCTGCATTGTCTGGCACACTCCTCCGCCACCAGGTCCAGCTCTACTGTGTTGCCCAGGCGAGGTGCAGGGCTACTCTGCCCAGGGCTGCAGCTGGTGAGAGGCCTTTATCACAATTTGGAAGAACTCTCTTCAATGCTTTCCTGCCTGGACTGTCTCTTCCCTTTTGGGGGTGGTGGTGGTGGTTGTCAGAGAAGTCTTCAACGTCTCTCATTCTCAACCATGAGTCTACTACCATCATTGATACCACTTCAGAAGAAGCTTCCCTGCCTATAACATCCAGAGACAGCCCAGATCACGTGGTTTCTAGTGTTTCTTATGCGTTCAAAAGTCACTTTCATTGTCTCTGCAAGCTCAAAGTGGTAGCTCCAGTATTAGTTTCCCAATTAGTCTTTTGAGTTTTTAGCTACATTTTGTCTGGGATGCTGGGGGCCTGAGATTTCCCGGATCCCTGGCAGGCCACCGCATGGTTCCCACCATCGTGACATGCTCTCCTTTCTGCACACTGGTGTGTGTTCATGGTTGCAGGCCACCACGTGGTTTCCACCATTTGGACATGCTCTCTTCTCCTCTCACTGGTGTGCTCATGTTTGCTTCCTCACTCAATTCTCAAAGGCTAGCTCATTCCACCCTTGTCTCTCTCCTCACCCCCTTCCTTGGCCACAGAGCAGATGCGCTGGTGCTATGTGACTTACAGGTGCCCTGTTCTTTATCTCATCTCCAGGAGCAAAGCTTGCACCCAGAGGCTGATCTGGGCATCCATCACAGGGACATCCATTGGACTGCTATGGCCCCTTTCTTTGATCTCTTCCTAGTACCACAAACCAAGCAACTACACTGACTCTCCACATGGGAACAAACAGAATCTTGCATTACATTGCATCATTCATTTATTTAGATGATTAATTTATTTTAATATTTTTGATGTTTTCAGATACGCATGAAATACATTTTTATATTTCCTTTGGTCCTCCTATACTCCCACTAATTTTTTCCCTCCCTTTAGCCCCACATTGTGTATGTGCATGTTCGTGTGTGAGTGTACATGTTCCTGTGTATATGTGTTATGGGATAGTTGTACACTGTGTGAAGATGTATTGCTGTGATTAGTATAATAAAAAGCTGAACAGCCAATAGCTAGGCAGGAGGTGTAGGCGGGACATCCTGGCAGAGAGAACTCTGGGAAGAAGAAAGGTGATGTTGCCAGCCGGACAGGGAGAAGAAACAGGAGTTCCAAGATGGAAGAGAGGTTAACACCACATGGCAGGATGCAGATTAATAGAGATGGGTTCTTTTAAGTTATAAGAGCTAGTAGAGATGAGCATAAGCTAAAGGTCAAGATTTCATAACTAATAATAAGTTTCCATGTCATTATTTGTGAGCTGGTGGCCGACAAAAATGTTTGCTATAAGGGTGGTTTCCTAATGAGTTTAATGGGTTTAATGGGTTGCTTACATGAGTAGAAGTGAGAGGTTATTTTTCTTTTTTAAAAAAATTATTTACTTATTTTTTTACATTTCATTTTACATTTCAATCACACCCTCCCATCCACTCCTCCCAAAGGGTAAGGGCTCTCATGAGGAGTCAACAAAGTCTGGCACATTAAGTTGAGGCAGG
>LOEQ01001609.1:224498-234627 GCA_001685075.1 Bramus lutescens
GGGGGGCTTCGCTCCGAGAAGCTCTTACCCCTCACCTGACGCCGACTCCCGTTCTAGCGACATTCTGTCATACAGGTGTCAGCGCAGGTATGGCATTACGGGAGGTGTAAGTTAGCACATATGATATAACAGCCTGTATTTTGCCTTTTCTTTTTCCCTTTCAGGATCCTTTCTAGCAAGGTCTCCACATAAGCCCATGGGCCTCCATCCGTCTGTTGTGGTGGTGTTTTTATTAGTCATTTCACAGTGTGATGTGATTGGGAAACTTTATTTTGCTTGAGTCTACACCTTAGGCAGAAGTGAGGTTATGTAATAGTAACAGTTTTAGATCTTGGTAGCTTGTCACAAAAATTCTGTTTTTACGTTCATGCGGCCTGTCCCACGTGAGCTGACAGAATGCTCTGAATTGTGTTTCTAGATGCCAGCATTCAGCTGGATGCAGCGGCCTCTACCGCAAAAAGTTCTAGTCCCTGTGACTTAGGGGAAAAAGCTAGATTCTTAAGCAGGCAATTAAGTGTTCTGCATCAGAAGCTCCCCTCCGCTTCCACGCGCAGCTCACTGGCCAGAGCCAGCTGCACGGTCCTAATTAAAGCATGAGGAGGTAGGAAGCGATTTCTGAAGCGGGCACCCAGAGGGAGTAAATCAGGCCTATTTGGCAATTGTGCTAATGACTTCCTTACCACACTCATAGTCCGACGCCTTTTTCCTTTCTTAAATTAAATAAAAGATTTTATTTTAATTGCACACATATGTGTCTGGATATGAGCATGCCAGTGCAGGCCTCTGTGGAGACCAGAAGCAAATGCCAAAACTCCTGTGAGCTGCCTGAAGTGAGTGTGGGAATTGAACCTGGGTCCCCTGGAAGAGGAACCAGGGCTCTTAAACCCCTGAGCCATCTTCCAAGCCTGGTCTGCTTTTATCATTGTGCTTTCTTAGGTTTAGATCTCTAATTTCTCTGTTGTTTTTTTTTCCCCACCCCACACCATGGTGTGTCTGGTACACAAATGCATGCTATAAGTTTGCCAGCATTAATGACTGAAAAGTCTATTTTGCGAAGAATCCTGTGTGCTGGGCTAAGGGTGGGGCTCAGTTGGTAGAGTCTCTACCGTGTGAACCACATTCTGGGTTTGGTCTCAAGCACAGTATGGATTTGGCATAGTGGTGCATATCCTTCAGTCCTAGCACCAAACAGACAGAGGCAGGACAAGCACAGGGTTGTGGTCATTTTCAGCTACCTAGGAAGTTCCAGCCCAGCCTGGGGTACATGACACCCTGTCTCCAAAACAATAAGGCTAGAGAAGTGACCTAACTCAGTGCTTGAGAGTTCAGGCTCCTTTCTCTCTCAGAGAACCTGAGCTCGGTTCCGGCACCCATGCTGGGCAGCTTACAGCCAGCTGTGACTCCAGCTCCTGGGAATTCAACACCCTCTTCTGGCCTCTAAGGGAATCATCACACTCAAGGAACACACAATACACAATACACACCACACACACACACGCACGCACGCACGTACGCATGCACATACATGCACCAATAAAAAATAATTCTTTTAAAAAAAAGAAGAAAAATAATTCTATTTGGTTTCAAGCAACACAGGACAAAACTGTGAAAGCGGGTCACCTGAACAGGAGGGTTTGCTTGTTGTCACATGAAGAAACTAAAGGGGCATCAACTCCAACTATGGGTGGTGCCTAGAATGTCATCAAACTTCCAGCCTCCCTTATGTGTTATTCAACCATTCCTCAACATGTAACCGCCTCTACCTACAAAGGAAAGTTGAAGATAAAGAAAAAAATTTAAAAGAACACATTACCATAATGGTATACAGAGAGAGTTTGTGTCTGAATCTATGTCTTTTTGAGCTTTCTGTAAATATTTTCATGAAAAGTTATGTGAACGTGTGTTTCACTTGCCAAATATTTAGTAAAAGGCGGGTATAGTTCCTACTTGGCTTGACTTTAAAAAATACTCATTTTTCATGGTTGTATCTGTTTTGTTTTGTTTCCTCGCTCTTCTGTCCACTTGCCAAGTTTTCTTAAAGATCTAGCATTTTAACTCCGGTTTTTCTTCCTAAAGCCTCGTCCTCCATTCTCTCCATAAGTGGCAACATCACCAGCTCTGCTGTTTCGATAAAAAAAANAAAAAAAAAAAGGCAGAACAAACCCACGAACTCTCTCACCCCCATCCAGCAAGTTCCCCAGGATCCTCCCAGCGCGCATTTAGAGTCTGATCAGGTCACTTCCTCCTCTCCTGCTCCCCCCCACCCCTCCCCACCACCGTCCTGTTCCGATGCCATCCTCTCCAGCTAGGACAATCTTCGGAGTCACCTGCCTGGATTCCCTGCCTCCACATTGCCTGCCCTCCCTCACTAGCTGTGCGCCACACAGCTGTCAGGATAGTCCTCTGCTCCCCTCCTCCCGGCTGTCCAGCGGCTTCCCAGAAGAAGGCAGAATAAACTCCAACTCCTCCCTGTGGCCTACAATTCCTGTACCGCTGACTTTTCTAATAACGCTGTCTCATCTCCCCCAGAATTCCCTCGTTTGACGAGGTTCCTGCTGCAGCCCAGCTCTCGGTCTCTTAGCTGGCTGCGACCTTTGTAGCACTAGGGCCTTTGCTCTCACTTCTGCTCTTCGTCATGGTCCACATTTGACTTTGCCTGTCACCTTCGCTGTGACGCCAGTCGCTGGAGAGTCCCATCTGCTGCCGGCTCTTTTTAGTCAACTGTCTCTCCCCAGTAGCACTTTTGATCATCAGATATGATACGGTTTGTGTATTTCCTCTTCTGCTTCCTGCTTTCTCTTGAAAGGCTCCCCACAATGCCACAGCTTAGGGACTTGTATGATTAATTGCCCTAAAATATTTGCAACCAATTGTTTTCTTATTAGGACTGAATTTAACTCATAAATTAACAGTGAGCTGGTATTTTTTTTTGCCACATTGCACCTCTTCCTGTATTCAGTTATTTTTTAAGAACTATAAAGATGTATTATTTTCTTCATACAGACTCTGCGCATGTATTAGTGAGAATGTCTGAGTAATTTATAGTTATTATCACTACTGCGGGTGGAAATCTTTCTCCTTATTGTTGGCTAAGAGGAGTACTACCTTCCAGAGTAATAGGTGTGGCTGACTGCAATATGAACTCTTGGTCTGTCATCCTGCTCTCTGGGTTTTCTAGATAGACATGCCGTCTGTAAATTATTACTATTATCATCATCATTATCATTATTATTTGAGGCAGGGTTTCTCTGTGTCGCTTTGGCTCTCTTGGAACTCACTCTGTAGACCAGGCTGGCTTCGAACACAGAGATCTGTGTTCCATCACCTCCCAGCAGGGAGGGTCTTGAAAGCAGAGTGGTAAAGATCTTGGTGAATAATTTTGCCACCACCACCCGACTGCCATCTGTTGTTGTTGTTGTTGTTAACTGTTCTGTAGACTTTTTGATGATTCCCTTACAGTTTTGGGCTTAGTGGTATTGCTAAATTTAATATAAATAATATGTTAATGGCATGTTTATATTAAATTTTGTTTATATGGGCCTGGAGAGATGGCTCAGCAGAAAAAAACACATACTAATCTTCCAGAGGACCCAGGTTTGGTTCCCAGCCAAGCCGTCTGTAGCTCTAGCTCTATGTATCTGACACCTCTGCCTTCCTGAATTTGTGTGCATATTCACCAACTCAGGCATGTGTGTAAACACAACATTAAAAGTAAAATAAATCTTTAGAATTTGAGTTTGATGTTCTGCCTTACAGAACTAAGTCTCGTTTCCTTTCTTTGCGAAAACCAGGCCTGATGTGTGAGCAGGCTGTGCCAGACACTTGGGTCATTACAGCTTGGGGGCTATGGTTCTGGAGACCATTTGTAGGTGACTGAGAAAGCAACTGCCAGTAAGGATTTGAGGAAGGGCAATGAGCTAACAATCCAAGCTGAGGGAATCGTGGTTAGGCCATCGTTCTGATTCCTGCACATAACTCAGGGAGCAGAGGAAGCCCTCTGAGAATGCCGCTGAAACAGAGAACGTGGCAAGACGCCCTTCAGGGTCCTTTCTGTTCAAATCCACAAAGAAACACTGCTTCCCAAGAGCAATGTTCCTGAGGTAGGGTTCCGCGAAGCCTCCAGAGGTCCAAGCCTTGACAAAGGTGTTGAATTTGCCCGCACCTTTCTTCAAGGTTTGTTGGCCTCAGACTTAGCACTACTCCAGCCTCCAAGGTCCCTTTGGCCTGAGGGTGAGTCACCGTTTCTCCACGAGTGTTTCTTAGTCACAGTGTCTCCTGACCTTCAAGGTCTGGCACATAGCGATCAGTAAATAATTCTCTAATTTCTGGCATAAATGTATTTTCTTAATAAATAATGACTTCTGCCAACCTTTGGAACTAAAAAGAAAAACATGTCAACAGTGGAATGGGGGAAAATCCTACGACACAAACTTTCTGTGATCTTTAGATCTCCATTCTGAGTGTTTGCACCGTCAGCCAGATGGGTGTGGGGGCACCAGCCTGTGATCCTAACACCTAAGAGGTAAAGGAAAAAGCGTCCCCAGTTCACACAGACGGGGTAAGAAACTTGTGCAGATTCGTGCCAAAGAAAAGGATAGAGTTGTGACCAGACGCCAAGACTGAGTGTGAAGTCTGTGCTTGACTTAAAGGTTGGTAAAGTCCAGTGCTTCCCCACACTAAATCTGAGACTCTTTTACTTTTAGAGTATTCGATCCAAATGCCGAAAGTTCTCATGCTTCAGTTAGACTACTTAACTGTTTTTATAAACTTATCATGAATTTTGGCTGCACTGAGGAAAGACGGCCACTAAAGGCAGTCCAAAAGTTGCATGCAGAATCATTGATGAATTAATTGTCTTGTCTGACCCTTGCTTCATATTGCTGGAAAAACAAAACAAAACAAAGCTCTGGGACCCTGTAGCAGTGGCATAGGACCTATTTCTTTAATGATCTACTTTTGCGTTTGTGAATGAATGTCTGTGTCTATGTCTGTGGCCTCTCAGAGGCCAGAAGAGGGCAGTAGATCCCCTGGAGGGAGAGTTAGAGATCACTGAGAGTTACCCGGTGTGGATGCTGGGAATTGCACTCCTGTCCTCTGCAAGAGCCCAAGTGCTCTGACCACGGGGCAGTCTTTCCAGCCCCACACTGCCTGGGTGGCCTGACTTACTGGGTCTCTGTCTCTTTAACTGTGATAGCATTTGCTTTTCCATCTCACTTTTTCATTTCCTTTATTATGAGTTGTTTTTAAATTTCCTTTGAAATGTCTCATCAGAACTTGTCCACTAGGTGTATTAGGATGCGAACTATTGTTTACCTAAGTGTTTAACTTGGTTGTGTTCTTTGGTATATCCTTTATGGGCTTTGAGGACTAAACCATATTAATCAGATCAATCTTTTCATGGCTGCTATTGTTACTTTCATAGGTCTTTTTGAAGGTATAGGAAAGAATAAGAGAATAATGACTTGCTTCTGTAAGTTCAAGCTTTTACTTAGATATAATTACTTTTCCTTAATACTCATAGGTAACTTAATTAGAATACATTAACAATGGCTGAAGATGAATTTTTCCTGTGTGATCCTGTGAGCAAACACTGCATCTCATCTTTCACAATGGAGTTTTGACATTTAGATGGATATCAGCTAATATCTTTTTAAAGTTTATTCAAAGGCCCTCAAAAGAAATAAAACAGAAAAATGCTAGTAATCTGAGCAAATGTGCAATGTCTTTTAGTGTCCAGCAGCAAGTCCTGGGAAAGAAAATTACAGGGTCACCTTCAACTGGACCAGTAAGTCTTTATCTAAGTTTTTCTTCTAGTAAAACAAGAATTCAAAAGTTAACTGTCTTGGCCATAGAGATGTCTTTATGAAAACCTGACAGCTGTTTCTTTTGAGTAATTTTTAGTTCCTAAATGCCATTGTTTGTATTTGATGACAAGGTCAGTGACAGTTCATAGTTTCAAAGTCTTTGCTGCTAAGAAGTATAGATTCCAGTCAAAATTACGTGGGCATAAGAGAAACATGCTTTTGTTTTTGTCCCCCCCCCCAATATCTTGATGCTCTTTAGACATAGCGTAGGGACTGGAGAGATGGCTCATTGGTTAAGAACACTTAAGACTGTTGCTGAGGATGGCGGGCCTGAGTTCAGTTCCTGACACCTACATGAATCAGCTCACACCCACCTGGAACTCCAGCTCCAGGGAATCTGATGCTTCTATGTGTACTGCACTCGTACATATAATATACCCGCGCACAGAAACATGCACAGAAAAATCAAAACAGGGCAAAAAAGTCTAAATATAAATAAATAAAAACAATTCTTTTTATTTTATTTACGGGCAGAATAGTTCACTTTTATTAGCTTGCATGTTTGCGTTTTGGGTTTTTGTTTGTTTGTTTGAGATAGAATCTATGTAGCTTAGGTATATCAGTCTTAACATTCTCTCTTCCTTCTGTCTCCCTAGTGCTGAGGTTACAGGCTTAAGTCATCCAGATGGAATTACTTTTAAGTTAACCAGTGTAAACAACAGCCAGGAGCATGACACTATGTCTTCCACAGCCACGGAGCTGGTATCAAGGGGTAACACAAATCACCTGGAAGGAGCGGGGCTGCCTTCAAGGAAAGATATCATAAAGCAGAACAAAGCCCAAACCCAAGTTATGAGGTTAAAAAAATGTTTTGTTTCTGAGGTTTTGTTTTCTGTTTTTTTTTGTTGTTGTTTATTTGAGACAGGGTTTCTTTGTGTAGTCCTGACTGTCCTAGAACTTGTTCTGTAGACCAAGCTAGCCTCAAACTCACAAAGATGCGTCTATCCCTGACTCTATTGGGATGCAAGCGTGCACCTCCACTGCCGGGCTGTGAAAACCATGTTTATTTAGCCTGTAATACAGTCTAGTAATACAATGCTTAAAAAAATAATTATTATTCCTGGCCGCTACTCATATACCCTCAGTTGGAAGAAAAAGGAAAGAAAGAAATCAAAAGTGAGAAGGAAAAAGGAGAAAAGCAAGGGCGTGGGAGACCAGGAAAGTGAAAGCCTTGACCTTGACCTTCACGTGCTACTTCCCCGAAGCCGTAGGGACCACCCAGCACCCCCTGAGCTCCCACTCTGCCCTCTTACCATCCTTCCTCTAAGACCAAGAGCGACAGCTGGCCCATTTGAGAAGCCGCTCACTTGGCTAAGCATTCATTCCGAATCTTACTCAGGCTTGCTCACGCGCCCGGCTAGTCTCAAGTGAGTCTCTTGCAAGACCACGCCTCCGTTTTCCGCAGGTCAGTTCAGTTTACACTTATTTCCTAAGGCGCTCATTTTCAGCTTGCCTTCCGCTTTCTAAACTGTCCGGGTTCGGGCTGAGAGATGAAGTGAGCCCCCGGGAGATGCCAAGTTTGCTCGGCAGGGACCCGCAGCCTCCTCTGTTCTTACTCATCTGCCACGCCCCTTCTCGGCTGGACACATTGTGTTCTTTTACCCTCCTCTTTAGGACTTCTTTGCTTCCTTACGTTCCTGTTCTCATCTTTACTCATGCCCAGTCCTGGAGTTAGTTCCTTGAGAGCGCAGCTTGTTTAGGGCATATTCACACTGCCAGTGTTTTATGTTAGGTACAGAAATGCTGCGTGTCCAATACAAGAGTTTGGTTTCTTGGCTTGCTTGCTTTTTAAAAAGTCTTGCTGTATACCTCAGGCTCCTTAAACACTGTCTCCTAGGTGTTAGGATTACAGATGTATATTTCGGTGTCCAACTTCGACCTAAGTTTGATGAATGTGTGAATAAAGCGTGTAAAATTACATGCCGTTCTTCACTGAGTCCTGAGTGCCTGTTGCTCTGGACCAGACTGCACTTCTAAGAACTAGGTGTAAAAACGCTTGGTGGGTGAAAATGTTGCTTTCTCTAAAATGGGAGCGTGAGAGAGCCGGCTCTGGTGACTCATAGCTGTAATTCCAGCACCTGGGAGGCTAAAGTTGGAGGACCATGGGAAATTCCAGGGAAGCCTGAGCTACGTTGTGACTTTCAGACAGTGTGGGCTACACGGTGAGATCCTGTTTCAAAATTCAAAAAAGAAAAAAAACAATGTGGCTAAGGAGGTAGCTTGATTGATTGGTAGAGGGCTTGCCAATTGCGCATGAAGCTGTGAGCTGCATCCCCACTGCCATACGAATCTTTCATTACAGTTCATGAGAGGCTGAAGAAGGCAGATCTCTGTGAGTCGGAGGTCAGCCTGGTCTCCACAAGATGTTTCAGGCCAGCCAGGACAACACGGGGAGATCCTGCATCAAATAAATAAATAAATAAAAACAAAACATAATTCAAGGTCATCTGCAGTTGCCCAGCTAATTTGACGCTAGCCTGAGTTACATGAAATTTTTGTCTCAAGAAGAAAACTAAACTAAGTAAACTAAACAAGATGGAAGACCAAAAATGACAGTACCCTTAGCAGAGGGTCATGGGTATTTGCAGTTGCTGATTTACTTGGTTGTAGTCAGGAGGGCTGCATTTACATGTAGTATATATGCCATGCTCCATAAAAGAAGAAGAAAACGGGCAATGTTCTAAGTCTACAAAAGCTAAGATATACAGATATACAGTCTTTTCTGTGTGTATTGGGGGCAGGGAAGATATGGGCAAGTGGCCATTTTCTTAGTTTCTTTCTCATTTGGTTAACCCACACAGTATGCAAAGTAGAAGTTGACTTTCTAGCTTAGTGCTATTTGTTTCTCCTCCCCAAGGTAAGAAAAACTTTTAAATGTTCTTTTTTAATGCCTGCTTTTTAGCAAACATTAGAAAACATGTTTATGTGCTTATTTGTGTGTGTGCGCCTGGGTATGTGTCTGAAGCCAGGGGTCAGCTTTCAGGAATTAAGTCTTTGCATCATCTAAGAACAACTTTTGTTTACTCATTTTGCTTTCCCTTGGGTTTACTGGGCAAGAGAATCCACATGTGTTTTGGGAGAGGACCAAAGGATCAAACATTTGTAGGCTCAGTACGATAAACAGAGGAAGGAAATTGTTCTGCTCCCTTGTCATGTGCTCATTGCACTATGATGTTCTGCTCTGAGAAGGGACCTGTGCTTTGGTGGCAACAAGCTTAAAGGCAAGGACACAGCATCCTCCTCACTGTGGTCTGGATACACAGAAGGATGCCGGAGCACCAACAGGACATCGCGTAAGATCACATTAGTGAGTCTGATGTAAAGAAAACGTCTAACTTTTCTGTTATGTTTAACTTATTCAAAGCATTGGAGTGGGAGAAAGTCCGAATGGCATGCAGAGTCCCCAACTCACCTAAGGGAGAGCATCCTTCTCACATCCTGAACCTGGATCCTTTCTTTCTGTGAATGTTGCCCAATTTGATCAACTCATTCCAGTTCAGTTCTTTCCAACATTTTTTTTTTCCTGAAAGCTTTTAAGGCTAGAAGGAAGTTTGGGGGGACAAAAAACCAAAACCACACCATCAACCACAGTTCAAAGAATCCCATTTAACTGCTCATTTATCCCCGCCTGTTGTGCACTATGGCCCTGTTTGCACGCATTCCTCCCCTTGCACAGATGCATATCTGCGATGCACCTGGATCTGCTGACTCAGGTGCTGCTATCATTCCTAGCATCTTCTTAGAACAAGGGTGTCCTATTTCATGCCCACGATTCCACCGCTGCCCTCAAGAAGTTTACCGCTGATGACCAATGGTGTTGTGCGTCTCTGAGCACATGCGCGCACACACAGGCCGGGGACTGATTTTGGAAGCCTTCCTCTGCTTTATTTTCCACTTTATTTCTCCAGATAATTTCTCACTGAGTCTGGAGATTGCCATTTCAGTTAGACTGGGTGGCCAGAGAACCCCCACCCAGCTTTTCACCCCCACCCTGGGTTGGGGTTACAGACATGTGCTGTTGCACCTGCCTTTATGCTTGGGAATCTGAATTCAGGCCCTCAGTCCTGCACATCAAGCACATTGTCCGCCGAGACATCTCCTGAGTCCCAGCCAATGTAATAAATACTCCATAACCAACTTCCCTAATACTTACGCTTACATGTTTATATGTATTTTTTATTTATCCTCGTTTTGAAGCGAGTCTTGTCTCCCTATGTTGTGGGAGCTCCTTCCGCTCCTTCAGCCAATAGCCGCTGAGATACCAG
>LOEQ01001610.1:0-17009 GCA_001685075.1 Bramus lutescens
AGAGAGAGAGAGAGAGAGAGAGAGAGAGAGAGAGAGAGAGAGAGAGTTCTGCTTGTAAGTGACCAGAGAGAGTTGAGGCACTCTGACAAGCCAATTAGATGAAAGGGCTCCATTGCTGTTGTAACTCAATATACCTGGCTAGCCAGCGTTTGGATCAATGGCTCCTTTAAGACTCAAGTTAAAATAACTCTTTCACCTTTTCACCTTCTATAACTTCGAAAAGATCAGCCCTTCACTGGATTTCCCAGGATTCCTGGCACATCCTTCCTCTCCCTCTTCCATTGCTCAATGCTGCTGATGGCTTCCGCGTTGATCATTTTAAAAAAATCCTTAGAATACAATCAAAATACGTAGGTGCCCCAAAAAACCGCTCATTTTAAGTTCTCGACGATTATGTATTCATATATTTATAAAACTGTACAATCATTGCCACAGTGCTGGTTGGTTTTTGTCAGCTTGACATGAGCTGGGGTCATCTGCAAAGAGGGAACCTCAACTGAGAAGTTGTCTTCATCAGATTGATTTGTACACAAGTCTCTGGGAGCATTTTGCCAATTAATGATTGATGTGGGAAGGCCCAGCCCATTGTAGGTGGTACCACCCCTGGGCAGGTGGTCCTGGGGTATATAAGGAACCAGGCTGAGAGAGCGCCATGGGGATCAAGGCAAGTGTTCCTCCATTGTCTCTGCTTCAATTCCTGCCTTGAGTTACTGACCTGACTTCCCTCAGTGATGGATTATAAGCTTTGAGATGAGATAAACCCTTTCTTCCCCAAGTGGTTTTTGCTCAGTGTTTTATCACAGGGACAGAGAAACTACCCTGGACAACCACTGTCTGATTTCAGAACATTTTTTTTTTATCACCTTAAGAAGTCATGCAGCCATCACAAAGTTTCTCTTTTGTACCCAATCCTCCCCAGCCCTGGGCGATTCTCACCTAATTGGATTTGCTTGCCTGTCTGGACCAATGAGTTCTTGCTCTTTAGAAATTACTTTTCAGATTGCTCTTCTCAACCTATTCCTGGACTCTTGATTTACCGAAGATGCTGCTAATACAAAGCTGGCTTTGGGATATGCTTTACAATTTGCTGGATACTCAAAGCCTCTTTAGTCAAGGGCGTTTCAATGTATAAAAGCAAAGCTGACATCTAGGCTCAGTAGTCCCATGCTCCATGAGCTTCCTGTCCCTCCTTGTGCCCTCCCCGCTGCTACATGACTATTTCTTCTAATTCAGAAGGGAGACTTTCTTCAGGGTCACCCGCACTGTGGGCTCAAGCTCCCATTTTCTCAATAGTTTTTCTTAAGAAGCGACCAGAAGGGTTAGAAAGTGTCCTCGAAAACGAAAGGGCTTCCTTTATATAATTTCTAACCACTCTTTGGAATGTTGAAGACAGATGCTCTGGTTTGAAAAGGAAATGATGTCCAAAGCTGGTGTTCTGAGACACTGGATTCCACCTGCTCATCTTAATTTGGAGATGGTAGACCCTAGAAGAGACAACCAGGTGGGAAGAAAGTCACCAAGGATAAGTTCTTGGAGGCATTGTCCCTGGTCCTCTTCTGTGGTACTCTCTGATGTCTTTTGTGAACGATGTAGGAACTGCCTTCCTCTGATGCAGGCCTCAGCAGCCATGATGTTCCACCCAAGTCAAGGGCACAAGCAACTATGGAACAAACAATCTGAAGCCAGGAGCCAACATAGACGTTTCCTCTCTTGAGGTAGGTTCTGTGACTACTCAGTCACAACCACAGCAAAGCTAACAATACAACAGTTTGTTAAAACATCACCCCAACACACCAAACTCAGATAGGAGAATATCCTGGGAAATTTACAACATGCAGAGTTGCTGGTCTGTGCATTTATCCTCTCCCCTTCCCCAGTCTTCTTTGCACAGGAAGCTCTAAAGTTGTTTAGGTACTAGGTACGCTGTGCTTAAATCAACCAATGCAGATTGGTGTCTCTTGGCCAATGATTGGCTTAGGGAAAACACCTGTAACCAAGCTTTAGCAAATAAGGTGAAGGAAACGAGTATTTGAGAGAAGGGGCATGGGAGAGGTTGTCTTTTTTAATGCTAAGAAGAGACTCCCTTGATTTTGCCTTTAGGGACAGGTGGCAAAGGTGTAATGTCTGACAGTTTGCCACTCTGAAAGGACAATCAGAAGGATGAGCACTATATGGAGGGCAGCTTCCAAGAACATGGGGGAAGAGCCTGGCTTCCTGATGCCTTTGCTGACATGCTAAGTAAGGGGACAGGACTAACAACAAGCAAAAATTGGTCCCTCTGCCTGCTATGGTGACAATTATGTATGATGCACCCCTTTTCTGTGTCCACTCCCTTTGGTGAATAGAAGAGAGAAAATTGGATTCAAATAATTTGATGCCAAATGTCTGGATAAAAATCTACTTATCTTGATGTTTTGGGTACGTAATATGATCAAACTTGGTGTCTTTTGTTTTCCTACTGGACTATATGTGTGTGTTTCCTACTCAATTTAAGATTGCTCAACAAATAGGAAGTGCTGCTGATCTTGGGGCTAGCTTTCCATGCATTTTTGCCTAGTGTGCTATTGCGTGATTTAGTATAACACCACAGCTATAAATCTCTGCTCTGTGGCACCCCACCTTGGATTTGCAGTCATGGCTGGAATCCAATAGCCTGGCTATATTCAGAGTGCTTTCCCACTGATTGCCAGGCTCTCCGGAGGACTCTTATTCTTCTTCATCAATAATTGCTATGCCCAGGACCCTTACAGCAGTCTATAATAAGTAACTCCATCCAAATGACTAGTTCCTGTTCTTTCTTAAGGAATAACGATCAGTTTTCTGATGAATTGACAGGCACAAAGGAAAAGGTTTTACATTTTGCAATGCACCTAGTGGCCATCTTCCAAACTCTGCAATATGTTTCATAAACATTATCACCAAGTTGGTAAGCGGCCATTTCTGTAGGCACTTACTGTCATTGCGATGGTACAAAGGGAAATCCACTTTGCTCAATATTACCTAAGCCTTCCAGAGCGCAGCTGCAATTGCAGGACAGCATTGCCTTTCTCAGTTGATGAATGACTTCGTAAGAAAAGATCCTCTCCTTTAATTTCCTAACCATATGGAGAAAGGGAGACAGGCCAGGCAGTAGATCTCGGAAAGTAGATCTCAGTCTTCTTATCTGCACTCATGTGCCTAACGTTGCTCTTGGACCATGGTCTAGCCATCAATGAATATATTAGTTGGCTGACTGCTAAAAAGAAACCCAAGTTGTGAAAGTAAAGCTCAACTTTAGTTTTCTCATTCAATAGGAAACTACCGTGGATTATTAACGCCCTTTGAAGTGGTCTGAGAGGTAGGTCTTACTTGACTACAGTGCCGTTCTTGGACAAGCAAATGCTGCGAGTTGAATCTGATGCAGGATCAGGCTTTGTGGCATCTGCCTCAAAGGCAGCCCAGTACGATGGCTTGGTGCAGAGGCTGGACTTCTGCTCAGCCGAAAGTGGCCCTGCCCAGCATCCTGATGCCCTAGGGCTCACTTCAGTTAGCTTTTCAACCTTCCTCCATTTAATTCAATAAACAGCTTCATAAAGAAACTTTTCTTTTTGGAGTGGCTATGATACTTGTCTAGAAAAAATAATACAGAACATTGCTAATGATTCAGTCAGGGGAGGTAGAAATAGGTCAGAGAAGAAACAAAGGGTGAAGCTGTCCTGGCCTTTTTTTTTCATCTTTGAGCAGTATTTGAAATAGCTCTTGGCAGCTGCAAGTTTTTCTGCAAAATATCTGTGCCAGGGTTTCTGTCTTTCCTCTGGGGATAGTGATCGATATAACTAATAAAAAGGAAATGACTAGACTGGGTGTATTATATCAGAAGCCGCCCTAATGTGGCCCCACTTGTAGCCTGGAATCCCTGCCTAGCACGCACAAAATGGAGAAATGTAGGCCTTAATGGACTAGTTAGCATCCACCAAGTTAGTGAGGAGTTACGTCAGTGAAGGTAGGTAGTATATAAGGGCAATGTTAAAAAAGAAAAAGGAGCTAGCAAGAAAGTGAACTGAAGGAAGAAGGAAGAAGAGGCCAGAGAAGAGGATGAATAGAAACAAGGCAAGGGAATCCGTCTCTCTCTCCCCCCATCCCCCATCCCTGACCTAGGGTTAGGATTGCTGTGATGAAACAACACGACCAAAGCAACTTGTGGAAGAAAGGGTTAACTTGGCTTATACTTCCACATCACTGTTCAACATCGAAGGGAGTGAGGGCAGGGACTCAATTGTAGCAGGAACTGGGAGGCAGGAGCTAATGCAGGTGTCATGGAGGAGCGCTGCTTACTATGTGCACATCAAGGCTTTCTCAGCCTGCTTTCTTATAGATCTCAGGACCACCAGCCCTGGGATGGCACCACCCACAATGGGCTGGGACCTGCCCCATCAATCGCTGTAAGATAATGCTCTATAGGCTTGTGTACAGCCCTGTCTTATGAAGTCACTTTCTTAACTGAGGTTTCCTCTTCTCAGATGATTTTAGCTTGTATCAAGTTGACATGAAACTAGCAAACTCACTCTCTCTCTCTCTCTCTCTCTCTCTCTCTCTCTCTCTCCCCCTTATCCTCTCCCTTCCTCCCCCTTCTCCCTTTTCTGTTGTTGTTGTTGTTGTTATACTGAAGATTGGACCTGGGGGCTCACACTTGTTAGACGAACACTCTACTACTGAGCTATATCTTCATTCCTTTTCTTATTTTTAAATATCGAGACAGGGCTCATTAAGTGGCCCAGGCTGCGCTTGTATTCACTGTATAGCCGAACCAAGATTTGAACTTACTATCCTCTGGCTTCAGTTTCCCCAGTTGCTGAGGTCTGTGACACCAGGCTTTCCTAGGGGCACCTTTCTTTAAGAACACCAAGAGGATGAGCCGGTAAGACCTTAATGATATCTGAGATAATTTTAAGAGTGCCAGAGTCATGGAGTATTATCCCAGTATCAACACAACTTAATTCATAACCTAGAGAAGCTGTAACTAGAAAATGATGATAATGAAGAAGATGTACTTACTTATTGTGGGATATTTGTACACTCTGTAAAGATGTGTTGTTGTGATTGGTGTAATAAAGAGTTGAATGGCCAATAGCTAGGCAGGAGAGGATAGATGGGATTTCTGGGGAGAGAGAGGAGGAAAATGAGCAATCTAGGCTTTCTGATTTTGTCAGCAGACTTGGAGCAAGTAGGAAGTGTGTACTGAGGAAAGGTAAAAGTCATTTGGCAAAATGTAGATTAATAAAAGCAGGTTAATTTGAGCTGTAAGAGCTAGTTGGGGACAAGCCTAAGCTAAGGCCAAGCTTGCATAAACAATAGCAAGTCTCTGTGTCATTATTTGTGGGCTGGTAGTCCCAATTGAGAAAGAATAACTACAGTCACTCACACAAATGGAAGGAACCTCACAAAGACTGTGTAAGGTTAGAGGTCTTCTTTTAGCTTTCAGTAGAAGCTGTTGGTCTGGGAGAATCTGAAGTTTAGTAGTCCCATTAGTCAGAGAAGTGGCTGCCTTTGGAAGCAGCCAACCACCTACTGACAAAGGTCCTAAACCTAAGTACCAAGTCTGCAGTTAGTATTAGGAGGGAGCAATGAGTTGGGTGGCAACCACAAGGAGCATGTACCTTGTGGCAAAGTTTCCTGTTGCCTTGGGAGCTTCATTTTCCTCTTTGAAAACCAAGATGTTCAAAGAGCTCCAGGAATAGATCCTTAAAATAAAACAAAATAATGAATATATTCTGCCTACTCTTTAATTCTACATTATTTTTTTCTTTTGCTGTGGATTCAAACCAGGTTCTCATATACCCTGAATGGTCTGAGCCACATCCCCAGTACTCAGCTCTTCATCTGAAGTTAAACATGTGATAATTGACTGGCTTTGCATAAACAGTTTCAGCATGGTTTAAGTAGGGTATTTTCACCATCTAAAGATGGTAGAAACCATCTTGCCAGCCTCCTCTGGCTTTTCTAGAAGAGTTATTAAACACCTGACATGAGACCGCATCCTGTGCTTTTATATATGATGTTTATATATGTTTCTGTCCCCATTAGACTGGGTAGCCATGGAGCAGGGCTGGGGTCAGTCTTCTGTGCCTTTGGGTTTTTTTTTTTTTAATCTGGTTGATGTTAGGTATGTGCTTATTCAGTGCATAAATCTCATCTGGTGCATCCAGCAAGTATTTCAACTTACCAGAATTATTTTCTAAACTAACCTAAATTCCCCAAACACATTTATTATGAAAATGAACAACAACATACTGGCAACAAAGGGACCCTTGAAAATTGGCAACTTGCAGAAATCCACACTGAATTTTCTGCTTGGGGATTGTTGTGAAAATATCAGCACTGAATTACAGCACAGACAGCATCTAATTTCTTCTTCTCTTTTCATTAAAGCGGGTTATTATTCTCTTGTTGAAAGATGAGGCTCTCCTTAAACCTGGGTGAGAAACGCGTTATATAAGCTGAGCAGTTAGAGATAGGCAAGTTTAGCTGTTTGGCTTCGTTTTCAGATTCAGTAAAGAAAAAGGGTCCTCAGGGATATTTGCAAGGCGAGACAAACAGGAAGCGCTCAGCTGTGGAAGATTAGCAAGGACAACCCTCTAATAGTGGTCTCAACACAGGTCCCTCTGCGCATCTGAGGGCATGTTCGAATTTCTGCTAGGGTGTGCTGTTAGTTCCTGGTGTTATTGACCTAACTTTGACCACTCTCTCAAGGCTGGACGTCCTCCTGTTCATTCTCCACATCTTTTAATTCACAAACATCCCTAAGCATGCTAGAGAGTCTCCTGGTTGAACACCCTTAAGACACGGTATAGAAGTGGGACATACTCCATTAAATAATTATTTCAATGAGGTGCTGCACGTTTGCTTGAACAGACATCTTAATGAGCAAAACAGATATGTATATATTTTGCATCTGAAATAGTAATACCAGTATTCAGGATTCTTAGAGTCCTTTGTCTGAGAAGGCCAATGACATCCCTCCTCACCCATTTATACGCATGCTCAAGTAGCTTCCTCATTTCCCCCCATTCATGTGGCTCACACGAATTGCCAAGGAGGGGTCGTCTACTCTGCTAAGAGAATAATTGTCACTGTAAGATACATCAGGTGATAGTTTCTTGAGATGGTACAAATTGGTTGAAGCTGAGTATAAGAATATAATCTAAGGTGTTTCATGGGGACTACTTCTGTGCAATGATCTTGATAGTTATCCTGGGGAAACAGGTCTTTGGAAAAGAGAGATGGAGAGAGGCTGTCAGTTGAAGACACTAGGGTTAGGATCCTGAGAGGACCAGTGTTGCTCATCCTGACAGCGTCCTTAGATAGCAGTTTTGTTTGTTGTCTGCAACAAACACACGAGGCTGTGGGGAGTAATTCACATTCAAAGCATTACAGAAAGAGAAACAGTCACTCCAGATAGTCTCTGTTAGGCAGATAGTCTCTGTTAGGTTTTGGATACAAACGATAAAATTGATGCTGATAGTGCAAAGGAGACCTTCTTCATGTTCCTTGAGGAGTGTCATTATTCTTTAGCTTATCGTTATCCTATGATGCCTGATGTAACATGGACACGTGTGTATGTGGAAGCGGTACATGTGCATATGTGTACACATGAGTGTAGAGGCCAGAAGACAACCTCAGACGCCATCCCTCGGGCTTCGTTCATGTTTTCTGTTTTTGTTTTTGGAAGCTCCTCAAGCAGACTCAGCTATCTGGTTAGCAAGCCCCAGGAATCTGCCAGTCTCTGCCTTTCCAGCGCTTGGGACAGCAAACATGCATGACCTGCCTGGCTTTATAATATGGGCTCTGGGGGCTAAACCAAGGTTCTCAAGCTTGCAAGCCAACCACTTTACTCATTGGGCCAGCTTCCCAGCCTACCATTGATTTTGGGCCTGGGAACCCTGTCTCCTTGCAGTTTATGACTGGGACTCTGTCTCATCATTGGTCTGTTTCAGGAGGCTCATTTCTTTATCCCATCCCTACCCATTAAGGTAGGAGATGTACCAGTTGCCTTCCTTCCTTCCTTCCTTCCTGACGATTTATTTATTTACTTGAGTACTCCATCTGCATGCATGCCTTTAGGTCAGAAGAGGGCATCAGACCCCACAAGAGATGATTGCGTGCCACAAGCGGTTGCTGGGAATTGAACTCAGGACCTGGAAGAACAGCCAGTGCTCATAACTGCTGAGCCATCTCTCCAGCCTTTACCAGCCACTTTCTTGCATCACTCTTGAGCTTAGCTCACCTGAACTGTTTCAAGCTTTAACCTTCCAGGCTACAAAAGGCAGCCTCAGGATGGATAGAGTTTGAACCTGCATATGGAGCTCTACAGAGTAGTGTTAAGGATGTGTGCATACCAGGAATTAAGGCTGGGGACCTGTGACATTTAAGGACAGGACCAACTCACAGTCCATGGAGGTTGTGGTGAGGCAACCAGTTTTGTTTCTAACACAGAGCTTTGCATTGCTGGAGGAAAGGAAAAGGAGAGGATACAGTGGAGAGGGGAAGGGGATTGACTGGAAGAATCTAAACAGGAATATTTCAGGCAACAAGCCGTCACTAGTTTAAAAATTCACAAGTCTCTGTTAAGCTGAATTTCAAACACATTTCTTCTGTGATCTGCTAATGAGGACAGTTTGACATTCTCCCAGGTGAAACAATTTCAGTAGAAACCATGTGACATTATAATCAATTTAAGAAGCTCTCTACCTACTTCAAGTTTGTCAAAGTGTTTTACATGTAAAGCTATAATTAGCTAGCCCTTCT
Source organism: Bramus lutescens (assembly GCA_001685075.1). NCBI lineage: Eukaryota > Metazoa > Chordata > Mammalia > Rodentia > Cricetidae > Bramus > Bramus lutescens. The sequence continues at coordinate 8,785 of LOEQ01001610.1, forward strand.
AAATTCACTCTGAGGTAGAGAGTTGAATTACCAAGTAAGCTTTATAACCATGAGAACAAAGAACAAATAATTCTCCAAAAGATTCAGTTACTTAGGTGCTGGTAACCTGGGCATGTTCATCTCACGACAATTTACCAGAAAAATACTCAGAAGTATTCACTATTGCACACTGCAGAGCAGAAGAAAGTTAAAAGGTAAATTATTTATTTACTTACTATTTGAGACAGGGTTTCATATAGCCTAGGCTAGCCTCAGACTCACTATGGAACCCAAACTTCTGAGACAGGGTCTTATATAGCCCAGGCTAGCCTCAGACTCACTGTGGAACCAAGACTTTAGAGACAAGGTCTCATATAGCCCAGGCTGGCCTCAGACTCTCTATGGAACCAAGACTTCCATCAGTATGCTTGTTTTATGCTGTGCTGGGCATTGAAACAAGAGGGCTTTAAAAAAAAACCCAATAACAACAACAAGACACCTTCTGTGTAGCCCAGGCTTTCCTAGAACTCATTACGGAGCCCAAGGTGGCCCTGAACTTTACGTCTTAGCACTCCAAGCTCTGAAATTGCAACTCACCATGCCAAGCCCAGACAATATTTAAATTTAAGTGTTCTAAGAAGGTGATATAAAGAAAACAATTTCTAAAACCCTTTATTGGATGCATTCTTCTGAAACCACCAAGGAAAGGTGTTAAGTGTAAAGACTTCAACTTGCTGAGCCAGCTACTTACGGTGCTAAAATCAACCCACTTCCTCCTAGACTTAAATAGCTTCGAGAAAGAATAGGATTGTGTGCTCATGTGTATAGATGGTAGTTAAAGGGGCAAGAATTCAAATAGATGGGTTTTTACGTGCTCTGACTGTCAGTGGTTGGTTTCTGCAGCTGGCCACTTGGGTCTTAACTGCAAATTGTACCAAACACATCTGAGTTTGAGGCCTCCCAGCCCAGTCATGACATTTCACTGATGGGGAAACAGATCTCTAAGGTGAAGTCTCCACACAAAGCCATCCCCTCACCTCAGGGCATCAGTACCTTAGCTTCAGACAAATTTGGAAGAAATAGGCTTGTGTTGTCTTAGTGGTAGAGCACATGTTCAGCATATGCAAGACCCTGGTTCTAGCCCTAGTACCTGCCACAAATTCCTAAAACCACATTCCAGCTGTGTAGCTATCAGCAGGAGGCTCTGGACAGGCTAGAGAACATTTCTGACTCAGTTTCCCTGACACTTGATTAGAGGCAGGTGCAAAAATGTCCATATGGTAGGGTTTCTAGAGAACAAAGGGACAAACTCTAGTGAAGCTTCTGATGTATGGTGGTGTGACTGAAGTATTGGTTTCCAGGCCACATACACTGTGAGGGTGGATTCCTAGACCACATGCTCCAGGAATATCAACCCCTGAACCACATACACCAGGAGTATCAACTCCTGGACCACATACACAAGGAGTATCAACCCCCGGACCACATACACCAGGAGTATCAACCCCTGGACCACATACACCAGGAGTATCAACCCCTGGACCACATACACCAGGAGTATTAACTCCTGGACCACATACACCAGGAGTATCAACTCCTGGACCACATACACCAGGAGTATCAACCCCTGGACCACATACACCAGGAGTATCAACCCCTGGACCACATACACCAGGAGTATCAACCCCTGGACCACATACAGCAGGAGTATCAACCCCCGGACCACATACAGCAGGAGTATCAATTCCTAGACCACATGCACCAGGAATATCAACTCCTGGACCACATATACTAGTATTTGCTATTTTACATGAGAATTAGATTAGACCCAGAGTTCCTACTGAGCAGGAAGTAAAACATAAGTGCATAGATACAGATAAATGTGCATGTATTATGTAGTAATTTTCTTTTTCAATACTGGGAATTCAACCTTGTGAATGCTGGGTAAAACCTTTCTCTAGGCAAGAAATGGCATGGTACACTAAGAGCTTTCTTTCTTTCTCACACACACACACATGTGCACACTCTTTGACTTGCCTCCAGCACTGGGCTGCTCTAAAGTGGAGTCTAATTCCCTGTGCTCTTCTGAATCCCCAGTTTCATTAGTCTCTGAGCTCTGGGCTCTGCCTGGACACTTCACTCAGGTTAGGATCTAGGGTCTACAGGGCTCTCAAGGTCTTCATTTTGCTCATCTGCCTGCTCTTTTTTGAAATCTCTTTTCCAAAGCCCCTTACATACTGAGGGGTCCATGTCTCCTCACGGGCAACTTCCACACTCCAGTAGCACCCAAATGTATCTTTTTAATTGAATTCTACTTTTCTGTATCAGTTGACAAGGGATATTTCTTTTTTTAAATATATTCCTTTATTGATTCTTTGGAAATTTCATATCATGCACCTCAGTGCTGCTCACCTCCCAGTCCTTCCGTCCATATCCTCTCCTCCCACCCTTCAGTATTCTCCCAAAGGAACCTCCCAAATCATTTAAAAACAACACACACACACACACACACACACACACACACACCCCTTGCTCCTTTGTCACCCCAGTGCCTCTTCTCTCATTTTAGTGCCATTGGGTGCTGCACTGTATCAAGCAGTGTACCCTTTTGTCCAATCAGCTACACCCATAAAATGTTCACTGTGTGGAGTCATTGGTGTGGTTCAAGGCCTCTGGCACACCATCATCACTGGGCCCTCACCAAAACTCCTCTCAGACCTCCTGCTGTGGCTCAAGTCATGGAATCCCGCAGTTACTGTTCCTCGGGACCTTCATGCACTCTAGTAGGTCACATGTGTGGTACTTGTTAGGGTGAGCCAGTTGAAGGCCCAGGATGTAGGTCTGGGTGGTAGCTGAGTTGACTGGTCTGGTACACTGGAATAGCACCCCTCAGGTGAGGCGTGGAGCCGGCTTTCCTAAGTCCATGGCCTGGGGGCCATCTCTCCAAGTGTGGGGAGGCCAGCTCCTCCATAGGACAGGGCCAGCTCTCCCGTTGCAGTGTCCAAGGGGCAAGGTAAGCCGTTCCAGGGGCAGTGAAGGGTCCGAGGGATATTCCCACTGGTGAAATGCATCCCATCCAAGCTGTGCCCACTGTGCCTCTTAGTCCATTTCTTCCTCCTCTTTGACACTCTTGTTCTGAGCCCAAAATTGTACCATCGAGGCCAGTGCCCCGGCTTTTACTCACTGCCTCCGTCCAGCTCACCAGCTCCTCTGGCCTCTCCTTTTCTTATAAATATCTCCCGAGTCTTACATGCTCTTTGGTTCTCATATATACAGGGGTTCCACTGTGCTTTTTATCCTAGCCAGCTAGCCCTGACTGGAGTACCTTGGCGAGGAAGTCAGTGTAGGCTATGCCCAGCAGTGCCTCTGTTAACACAAACCCAGAATGATGAATCCCCTTTATTACGCAAACAATGGCGTCCCACCTGTTCCAGAATGAAATCCACATAGCCTCCGTGGAGCTTTTCTTTTCCAAACCTCCCTTTTCTGTAGCATAATCGTACGTCTAGGAAACACGCAGCTGAGACTGTCGCCCGTCTTTCCTTTCCCTGAACTGCTTCTGCCCACCTTTTCAATAAAATGTGAGTTGTCATCTCCTCTGGGAAGGCTTCTGCCACCCTGTGTATGCTGTCCCCGTCAGGGTAGAGGGGTTTGGCACAACGTTTTTGCCCACATTACACTTCCTGAAGTATCTTTCCTTTTGTGTTTCTTCACTTGACGTTCTCACTAGAGGTTCGTCTCAGGCCATGAACACTAGGGACACATAGGCCAGTCCCTCCACACAATCATCTGAGAGAGCTGAGCAGAGATCTGGTTAGAATGAGTCCTCGGGAAGCTTTGGCCCTGCTGTGGAGGAGTCAGGCGATGTGAGCCCTTGTGAACTGAACGGTTGATCAACTACGCCACATTCTAGAACTAGCTCGAAAGTAATTTAAATAAAAAACTGAGAAACTCATTTTTCCCCCCTCGTCCTCCCACATCATCTTTTCCCAGCTACCTGGGAGACTAAAAACCATATAAGTTTCTGTTGCTTGCATGACCGTGTCAGAAGATCTGAAACATGTCAGGTTGAGAGCAGCCTCTCGAGTCTGCCACCCACAGCTGCAGACTCCTCCCAACCTGCTTTTTCCTAATTTGCTCAAACTTCTTACAGATGCCTGGGAGCTTTCTCATTTCAGGAACAACTCATACCCTTTGTCTTGTTCCAGCACCCCTCCTCCAATAAACCTCCAGTTATCGATTTGAAAAATTATTAAGTACCTGGAAGAAAGGCATAGACTGAGATCTTAATATCATGCTGAAAGGAAACAACAGACAATTTGAATCCTTCTTTGCAAATGCATCAAAGTGAAATATGGAATTTGAATCCCAACTGCAAAATAGAAAACAAAATCCCAATTGTAAAATAGAAAACAGAGGGTCCATTAGCCGGAAATGGAAGCTAAACAGGGTTCCAACCATTCCACTGCAACAAAGACGCTTCTTCCTTTGAAGCAACCTAAGTAAATGCTGGTTGTGATGAGTTTGGCCCCATCTGTTTCCTTTCAGAAGCACTAACAGAAATCAGAGAATAAAAATTCAAAGGTGAATCATTAAGCGTAATCACATCTTTGTTAATAGCTTTCTTCATTGCTATTCGACATCAAAGTCCAGACCCACTTCATTTATAAGGAAAAGAGTATCTATTCCATAACTATGTGAGGCCGGAAAATCATCGAGTTAAAAATGGTCCAGGGTAGGGGAGCATGCACCAGGGAGGCCACTCTTGTGCCTGTTGGGGGAAGTCAGTCTCTGACTCACGTGACTTAGGTGAGAGAGCATCTCTGGCAGGTAACAGTTTAATCAGATTCCCTCCATCTTTAGTGCTTTACCAATAAAGCAGGAATGCAGGGGTAATTATTTGAGCAGCTTCCTTTCACAGTTAATAAGCGAGGCCTATTTTTTCCCCTACAAATCTTTTTAAAAACCAGTAAACACAGACATTAAATCCTCAGCTGTGACCAAGCTCTCAGCTATCTGCCACTGTTGCTACTGAGACAGTTGAAAAGAGGAGACATAAAACTGGAAATGCAAAGTCATAGTCAAATCCCTTAGTGACACAGGCTTCCCAGTCAGTTCCCAACCCTCCTTTCTTCTCCTTCCTCCCTGGGAAGAGGCCTCCCAGCCTTGACTTTCCTCTGATCCCCTCTCACCCTACCTTGGCATTGATGTACACACTGCACCTATTTATGGGACTTCTGCATTGTTGGGTTCATCTTAGTGGGTTTCTGAGACTGGGAGGTAATGGGACCGACTCCCTATTACTGGCTGCAGAGAACCTTTTCTTTGAAATATTCTATTTCTCTGGAGTTTTAACATTATAATCTTGTACTGTGTTGCTCTGGACAAGCTCTTTTTCTGAAAGGGAGATTATTGATTGAGTCATTTATCAGAAGAAATGCTGTGGGATAATGGTTTGTACCCTGTCAATCATATTTTAATAAAATGCTGATTGGCCAGTAGCCAGGCAGGAAGTAGAAGCAGGGCAATGAGAATTCTGGGAGAGGAAAACTCAGTCTGCAGTTGTGACCCAGCCCCCAAGGAAGCAAGTAGTGACTGCCTAGCCAAAAAAGGTACCAAGCCACATGGCTAACAGAGACAAGAATTATGAGTTAATATAAGTTATAAGAGTTAATAAGAAGCCTGAACTAATAGGCCAATCAGTTTATATTTAATGTAGACTTCTTTGTGTTTATTTGGGACTAAATGACAGTGGGACCTGGTGGGACAGAAACCTCTGTCAACAGGGAAAAACCCTACAGCCCTACACATTAATGGAAAACATGGAGAGAAAGATTTCCAGGAACCTGGTAAGTTGTTTATTTCACGGGTGTCAAAAAACTGAGAATTCAGGAGAGTCAACACAACACTGAAGGAAAAGAATGAAGTTGGAAGACTTCTTACTTTAAAATTTACTGTAGGCCTGGAGATGTAGCCCAGTTCGTAGATCACTTGCCTAGCTTGCATGAAGTCTGAGGATTTCAGCATGTTATACTGGACAGGGTGGCATATGCCTACAAGGTACTCAAGGTGAGCAATATAGGCAGAAGGATCAAAAATTTAAGATCATTCTTGGCTACACAGTAAAATCAAGGCTATTCTAGGTTACTCGAGACCCTGATTTGAATAAAATAAGCAAGCAAACAAAACAAAGACATCTTACTGTGGTGATATTTTGTTTGTGCTTTAACAAATAAAGCTTGCCTGAAGATGGGAATGTGGAGCTAGCCACACTAGTTAGCCATAGAGGTCAGGCAGTGGTGACACACACTAATCCCAGCCCTAGGGAGACAGAGGTACTCAGATCTCTGTGAGTTCAAGGCCACCCTAGGTTATATAATGCTGTCAGTCTAAGAGAAAGCCAAGCAGTGGTGGCTCACACCATTAATCCTGTCATTAAGGAGGTGGAGACTGGAAATGATAAGGCTGGATGGAGAGAGGAGTTCAGGATTCAGTCTGATGTTTCATAGAGACAGTATTCAGTCTGAGGACTTGTAGAGACAGGATACCCCATTCAGCTTGAGGATTTTCTAGAGGTAAGAACTAGTGACTGGTTGCTCTGCTTCTCTGATCTTTCAGCTTTCACCCCCTAATATCTGACTCCGGGTTTTTATTGGTTAAGAGCAATTAGAATTGTGCTACACATTACTGTTGAGTTAAAGTAATTAGGTAAATATTACTGGTAAAAGTGAACAGGAGGTCAATGGAGGACTGGGGTGTAGCTCAGTTGATAGTGTGCTTGTCTAGTATGCATTGAGCTCTGGATTAGATCCCTAGTGCTGCATAAAGCTGAGTGTTGGTGGAACATGCTTGTAATTCCACCATTTAAGAGTTGGAAGCTGGAAGATCAGGAGGTCAAGGTCAACACTAACTACCTAACAAATTCAAGGCCAGTCTTGTATATATGAAGTCACGCCTCAAAAACAGTCAAGCCTGGTGGTGGTGGCACACACTTTTAATCCCAGCACTCGGGAGGCAAAGGCAGGTGGATCTCTGAGAGTTCAAGGCCAGCCTGGTCTACAAGAACTAATTCTAGGACAGGCATCAAAGCTACAGAGAAACCTTGTCTCAAAAACAACAACAACAAAAAACCAAAACGAAACCAACAAACAAAAAAACAGTCAAGCAAACAAAACAAAAGCTTTAATGTAAAGCTCTTTTAACAGACAATGGGCTTGAAAAAATGAGTTAATAAATATATTAGTGGGTTGGAGTATCAAGTCCAGAAATGGACCAACAAAAACATAGTCCATCAATCTTCAAAAAGGAGAAAAGGTAATACAACAGAGAAAATAGACTTTTCAACATCTCAACATCTACTTGCAAAAAAGGATGAATCTGATATAAGTCTTACCCACTTCACAAAGTACAAACAAAAGTGGATCACAGACCTATGTACAATGCAAACCCATAAAAATGCTAGATGATACCACAGAAGAAAATCCAAAGGGTTTAGTGATGATGTTTCAGATGAAGCATCAAATACACAATTTGTGAAAGTAATAAACTGAATTTCACTAAAATTAATTTTCTTCCCTTTCCAAAGGACAGTTTTTAGAATGAAAAGATAGGCCATTGATTTGAAGAAAATATTGACAAAAAAATACCTCATATCCCCTAAAAGCTGATTATCCCAAATATGTAAAGGACTCTCAAGACTCAATGATAAAACAAAACAACACCAAAAAAAAAAAACCACTTCAAAAAATGGACCCAACGCCTAAAGTGATAACCCTATGGTGGTGTACACCTTTAATCCCAGCACTTGGGAGGCAGAGGCAAGTGGATCTCTATGAGTTTGAGACCAGCCTGGTTACAAGAGTTAGTTTCAGGACTGACTCCAAAGCTACAGAGAAACCCTGTCTTGAAAAAAAAAATAAAGAAAGAAAGGAAGAAGGAAGGAAGGAAGAAAATTGATGTGGGATTCCCCTCTGTATGCTCTGAATCCCGAATCTGGAGCACTCGTTGTCAGCATTCCAGCGTCGGTGAACACACAGAATAGCACAGTCACTTTGGAAGGCAGTTCGGGGGCTTCTTACAATACTCCTACCATGTGTAGCAGCAATCAATAGTCCTTAGTGGTTGTCTGTGGTGGGTTGGGTGGGCGGCCCCCGTCGTCCAAGCATTTTGATACTTGGTCTCAGTTTGTGGCAGTGTTTAGGGTAGGGAGGCTCTGGAGTCATGGCCTTGTTAGAGAAAGTATGTCA
>LOEQ01001610.1:17055-32119 GCA_001685075.1 Bramus lutescens
GTGCTCTGAGGTTTCAAAAGCCACATGCCAAGTTGACTCTCTGTTTCCTGTTTGTGGTTCAAGATGTAAGCTCTCCGCTGTTCCTGCTGCTATGTTTCCCTACTGGTCATGGACTCTTATTCTGGAACCTTCAGTACCAAATAAAGCCTTCCTTCTGAAAGTTGCCTTGGCCATGATGCTTTGTCACAAGAATAGAAAATTAACTAATATATTGTCCAATGAAGGTGAAAACTAATGTCTATACGAAACCCTGTACATATAGCAGATCTGTTCATAACTGCTCAGGCTTAAACTAAAGAATCCTTCAGAAGGTGATGCTGATAAATTAGCTATGGAATTTCCAGATATAAGCCATAAAAAGATATGGGAGAAATTAAAATACATGCTACTAATTGAAAGAAGTTCATCCATATGATTTCTACTATATGATATTCTGGAAAAGGCAAAATTATGGAGACACATAAAAAGAGATTATTAGTGGCCAAAGAGTAGAAAATGAATACGTGGGGCACAGAGGAGTTTTAGAGCAGTGAAATTGCTTTTTATTATGCTGTATGATGGTTAGCATTGATCGTCAACCTAATGGGATCCAGGATCACCTAGGAGACACTGGGCATACTTCAGACAGAAAAATCCACTTTAACTGTAGATGTCACCACTCCCCTGACTGGGGATCCTAGAATAAAAACAGGACTGAGTTGAACACAGAATTTGCCATCCTTTGCTACCTGGTCATGTTGGGGGAGAAGTAAACAAGGACCCCAAGTTTATCTTCATGGTCCTGATAGGAGGTTTAGGTTTAAATAGAGGCCGAAAGATAAACATAACTAGGCAGTCCTGGTCAAGGTGTGGTCTCACCCATCACTCACAATATAGCTACAGACTCTCTTCCATAGTCTGAGAAGTGGTCAGCACCAGGAAACCTCTTCCTGGGAGAAAGCTCTTCTTGGTTGGTTGGCTTTATAGTCAAGGACCCCCATTTTTCTTCCAGCATAAGACTCCTGAGAAAATATTAATTTCTAGGGGACCACTGTGGCTATCTTGTGATTAACGTGAGCGGCACAAATGTCTGTCTTAAGAATGTCTTCCTTCCTTCCAGGACAGTTACAGGTTGAGTGAACACTTTGTATTTCATGACTCTGTAAAACAGAGGTAAATATATTTGGTATTGTGATGCTAGAAAGAAAACAAGCAGCCAGGGATGGAATGAAGGGAGGGAATCAAATATGTTTTCTTAATGTTAAAGCTAGTGCAGAAAGGACGTGGCCTTGTGCTTCTTCTTCTTTTTGACATTCTCTTCTCCCTGGAGTGTTGTCCTGAGCTACCTGCACCCAGTGCTTGGTGAGTGGAAGCTTGAGGGTGGACTCAGGTCCTACAGGTGGTCCTATCAGTCAGACAGTGAAAGAGAAGATTATTAAATCTTCCCTAGACACAACACATATTTCTGCAGGGCACTCATGTCTGATTCCAGCATTTTGAGGCATTATTTTGTATTTCCATTCTTTGGGAGAGCATGCTGTTAGGTTATCTTGCCCCATCTTTAAGTTGATAGTCTATTTTCAAATGAAGATATGCAAATGGCCACAGAAATACATGAAAAATTATTCAATATCTTTAGCCTTCAGGGAAATGCAAATTAAAAATGCAAAACTACATTGAGATTCCCATCTCATTTCAGTTAGAATGTCTATCATCCAGAAAACTATCCAATGCTGGTGAAGATGGTATGGGGAAGGGAGAGAAAGTCATTTCCACACTGCTGGTGGGGATGTAAATTAGTATCGCCATTAGGGAACTCTGTGGAGGTTCCTCACAAAGCTGAGAGAACTGCTGTGCACTTCTGAGATTTGCCTCAAAAAGAAAAGAAGTGAAGAAATCAAAGTCTCCCAAGTACACAGTTGTACCAACACACCAATGTTTATTGCTACTCTAGACACAATAGCCAAGTTGTAGAATCAACCTAGAGTCCATCAATGAACAAGGAAAATTTCCCTTGAAATGCTGTAGAGTGTTATTATCTCCCATATTTTATGAAATGGGATCTGGAGGCTCAGAGAAACTAAATAATTGACCAGGGATTTTATGCAAAATGGAGCTTTACGTAGCCACAAAGAATGGAATTATGCCATTTGAGAAAAATGGGAGGATCTAGAGATCATCATACTAAGTTAATAAGCCAGACTTACTAGGCTGAGTGTCAGGCATTTTCTATCATGTATGTAATCTGGGGATGAGGAGAGGACATGAAAATAGTAGGGGGACTATCAAGAATGAAAGAGGGGATAATAGATTGGGTGAATATGATCCTCTGCATGTATGAAAATGTCATGAAACTCCCTACTTTGTGCAACAATAAAATAATTAATAAAAACCCAATAAGAATCTATTTGAGAATATATATTAATATATATATTAAAGTACAAAGCTTGGCTTTTAACATATGTTTTGAGAGGAACAATCTTGAGCAGAGAGAGGGCATGAGTCAGTGGAAGAGAGAGGCTAGCAGGAGACATGGAGGAAGGTTGAGGCCTTCAGACCATGATAGCCCCATTGGTGACACCTTGCAACTGAGAAAGTTGCACTTTCTCTGGCTTTTCTCCAAAAGTGATCTTAAGGGAATTCTCTGGACCCTCATTCCAGAGGAGCCCTGTTTACACACAGAAGTCACCAAGAAGCTGAGCTTAACCCCCACCCCCTCCCCCACAATTTAGCACCATTAGGCCATCTTCCCTATCTGGTCGGTCATGCTTCTTTATGACTGTTCATTGCTCATTAATCCCTAGCATAGCAATCCACAGTTTCCATTGGGGTCTTTAGGCTCCATTTCTGAGGGCTTTAGTGCCACATGAAACCTCACTTAAGTAAATTTGTTTGTTCTCCTTTCATAAATCCATCTTGTGCTGGGGTGTCAGCTGTGAGCCTTGTCGTGGGTGAAAAAAAGATACTGCTTTTCCCCCCTGTAGACAGTATCCACAGTCAGTCAGCTAGCTGTGTGTGTGTGTGTGTCTATGAGAGAGAGGGAAGAGAGAGAGAGAGAGAGAGAGAGAGAGATAAGACGTTTATAGATAATTTCCTTGGCAGAACACATTAGCAACCAGTACTGTATGGCAACCATAGGCAAGCACTTTGCCAAGTTCCCCAACTCTCTCCTTTAACTTCCCTTGAAATACTGTGAAGCAGTATCATTTCTCCTGTTGTATGAATGGGGATCTTGAGGCTCAGAGAAACTAAATAATTGACCTTAACAACTTACTAATAAGTTGGAAGAACTGGGGTAAGGCACCAAACATATAAAGTCTTGGGAGGGAAGTGCTGGGGTTCCTGTGAGAACCTCGTCCACAAACACACAGAATGTAGGCAGAGTTTCCCTATCCCATATCTGCTCTCAGATAGTCACTCCGAGTCTTAATATTAATTGTAAATGCTTGACCAATAGTTCAGGCTTGCTACTAACTAGCTCTTACATTTAAATGAACCTGTGTTTCCTATCTATGCTCTGCCACATGACTCATGTCTTGTTACCTTATTTTCTAACCATCCTACTTTCTTGGCTTCTGGCTGGCATCTCTCTTGACTCCTCCCTTCCTCATCCTGTCATTCCCAGTTTGGCTTTCTTGCCTAGCTTTATCCTGGTCAGCTATTGACCAGCCAGCTTGTTTCTTAAACCAATCATAGTGACATACATTCACACAGTATACAGAAGGATGGTTCCATAGCAATAGAACCCAATATTTGAAGACATTTTTTGGATTTCCACTCTAAATACCCTTTGGGTATTTAAGTAATATTGTGTACTATGTATAAATCATTGTATGTTTTCAAATGAAGAAATTCATACAGCCACATAAATACAAATACTTTCTGGACTCTTGGCTCAGGAAACCGCTTGGTACTTCCTGGCAACAACGCCTGTGCTCTCAGCCGCTGTACTGCAGATGTGGACAAATAGTCTGGGTGACAATGTTGGGGGTGGGGACTGGAAAGAGACAGAGTGGAGGCTGTCAGCATTTCTGCTTTTGAGTTTCCAGGGCCAACCTTTAGAATTGTATTTTCTTGAACATTTAAAAGTTGATTATCTAAAATTTTCAACCTAAATATGGATAGTCTAAAATGATTCGGATTCTACTTTTGCTTTATTTGACATAAAATTAATCATTTTAAAGACTTCATTGGAGTCTTACTTAAACAGAGTAAGAAAATTTCTGTTTTATTTTCTTATCCCTTAAACTTTTTGGAATCATATTTTAATTCTATTTAGTTTTTATCATTATTTTCTGTGATTGGAAGCTTGAAAACATTTCTGGAACAAAAAAAGCCCCACATAATTAAAAATGAAAATTGGCTTTAATTTCCTTTGACTATAGGACCCTAAGTACTTAAAGGTCTTCTGGGCTCGTCACATCTACTTATTACAATTATTAGTTGTATTCAGTTGGTCCTTAGGGTCTTTATATTATGAATATTCAAGTTTTTAAGTAGCAACCCAAATTCTGTTATAAGCACAACTCTTGTGATATAGATGGGCTATTAAAACATTATTTTTCATATTTATGGAGCAAAATTATTGATAGTGAGAAGATAGGGTTCAGCCCCCATTCTTCCTATTACTTTCTATAGATGTTAAATGTTGAGAAACCCCATTCACTAGAATAGGTTGGCATGAATGAGAAGAGTTTGGTACAGGAATAGGCACTCATTCCTCAAGACCCAGGCAGACAATATGGTGGTGTTCCTACAGGATTATGTTGCCTAGTGATAGACTAGTTGCCCTTTCTTCATTTTTGTAGCTGGCTGTGTGGCAGGAGAGGAGCATGAAGAAAGGACCATTAGATTAACAATATGAAAGAAAACAATCGGCAGAGGGAGGATGGAAGCCCCTCCTAACGGAGCTACTTGCAGACAACAGAGCATGTTAGGGCTTGGAGAGATTGCTCAGTGGTTAAAAACATGGATTGCTCTGGCAGCACACCAGGTTCAGTTCCCAACACCCACATGGTGGCTCACAACCATTTGAAACTTCAGTTCCAAGGGATCTGACAACCCTATTCTGATCTCTACAGTACCAGACATTCATGTGATTCACATATATAGGTCAAGTCAAGACACTTATCTACATAAAATAAATAAATCTAAAACCAACCAACCAAACAAATAAAAACAGAACACACAAACACACACACATAAAAAAAACCCCAGAGACTACAATCACAAGAGAAAATGAGTACTGTTTCAATGGCCTATGAAGGAGTAGGAGTCATGGCCCTTGGACCTTTTCCAGCTCTCTAGTTCACACCCATTCTCTGGAGTGCCTTGCCCAACTCTTTCTGTATCTATCACTATCCATTTGTCCCTGGTCCAGTTCTTCGTTCTGGTACAGAAACCAGGAAATCTGAGTGAGTGCCCTCCGGACTCGGCTCTGTGCCTCTAGTATCTCTATGGTATTAATGTAAAGACAAATTTGTCAAATGTTACAAAAATTTCTCAGAATGTATCCCTGTCTTTAAATGATCCACAAGTATACACCCTGACAAAGTCACAGTGGTCTGCACGATGGATTGGCTGTCACTTGGCTTGAAAAGAATTTGTCACCCAGGAGTCTTAACACCAATGTTCTGAAGTCAGTTTAGGCCTAGATATAGCTAGATACATATTCCTTAAATAACAAAGTTTTCAGGTTTTCTTTGGGAAAACTATCAGAATCCATTCTAGGATTGTTTGAAATTGGCTTTTCAAGAATAGAAATGCACAAAAGCCATCTCAATGGTCAATGATGTTTTGATGTAACAAGATCAAAATCCACCCAAAGAAACACGTGACCTGTAAAAAGAAACACGTGACCTGTAAAAAGAAACACGTGACCTATAAAAAGGTGTGACCGTTGCAAAAGAACTGGAAAATTCTGGTTTCTGATCATGTCACCAAAAAGTAACGTTACCCCGTTTCCTTCCAATAAACTTCACTCCCAGCTGATATGGAAGGCAAATTTGGGTGTCCCACTTGTGTGTGTGTGTGTGTGTTTGTATGTGTATGTGTGTGTGTGTCTGTCTGTTTGTCTGTCTGTCTGTGTCTCTTTCCCTCTATTTCTCTTCGTTCTGTCTTCTTCTTTCCTGGCTTCTTTGCATGATGACTGCACAGAAGACCTTTTTTTTGAAATATTCTGGTGCCATTGCTCTATGAAGGTCAACCCTCATTTGATATCAACCCAAGATTGTAAATTCATTTCATCCTGGATGGTTGTAAGGGTTTTAAGCCCTGAAGAAATGTTAGGACCTGGTAGTCTAAAGTCACAAGATAGGAATTAGCAGCTTTGGAAGCCATTGAGGATGTACCCCCCTCCATCAATATCAGAAAGACCAACTTCACAATCACCTCTTCTTAGGATTTAAGATACCAGATTAAAAGGTGAAGGTGTCAAGGGCTCTGTTGAAGCCCATTAACTGTCAAAAGCATGGAATCTGAGTCCAATCTCTGGCCCTGGGTGATGTAATATTCCAAAAAGCTACAGAGGCAAGAACATTTCCTAATATACCCTCCTTTCTTAGAATTAATTCATGTAGGCCTAATAGTCACCTGGGTGAAAGTCCACCCCCACCCCTAGCAGGAAGTTTGACTCAGGAAGACATGCTGGGCTGAAGGGAGGAATAATTATCCCCCCCCCAAGGAGATAAAGTACTAACCCCTTCCAGAAGCCCCTCCCCCATGCAGTTGTTTACAGAGCTTCCTCTCAGCAACCCAGCTAAACCCATCAGCTTTTTTGAGCTCTGACTAAAAACCACAACTTTCTGTTTTCTGTCTCTTTATCAGATACCAGCCAAAAGAATAACATGTTTCTCCCAAGACTCTGGGGTCCTCACTGTTTCTCTGCTGGTAACCTGTCTCCAGGCCTTCTATCTCATATTCTTACTTAAAAGTCATGACTTTTCTTCCTCTTCTCTGGCTCCTGCTTCCTGGCAGCTTGGGGATTTAGAACTTGTTTGCCCGGTTGTTTTTTTTTTCCTTTCAAACTCTGATAAAATGGTCCTTGAACTCCTTCTCAGTCAATCTTTAGACTGCTTTATCAATGAGGCCAAGAACCCACAGCCGAGAACACAGAATTCTCCAGTAACAGTAGATGCGAGGAATCCTTCCCTTTCTTTGTGGTGAGAGGAACATTAGGAGATAAGGGATGGGCACAGGGGGCTGGCATGTTCTCTGGATAATCTCAGGCTCAACAGGATCACATGTTCTTCATCTTCAATGGTTTTACCTAAAAACTTACATAAACTGTAAGGATCTTTGAACAGATTTCTCTAATGATACTGGAGGAGCCCTGGAGCAGGGAATGATGGACTTTAATGTGAAGAGGGGCAAGACTGTCTGAAGGCTGGGGTGGAGGAGGATGGGGACAGGGTGTAGACAGGTCAGTGAGAAGGGGGAGGTAGCACAGTCAAGTGGGAAAACAGAACCAGAGGACACAAAGAATTCATTCACTTTTGGGTCTGGCCTCTTGGTGTTATTCATTGGCCACTGACATGTGCCACCAGAATAAGACTCAGAACCCAATGCTATTGACTTGTATGCAGAAAACCAGCCCAACAGAAGGGTGCACATTTGACTAAGAGGCAGAACATTGGAGGGGCCTATTTTTACTCCAGGATTTAATGAAGACAGGAACGAAGATGAAGACTAGAATGTTGTTCGCCAAGGAAGTCCGGATCAGAAGATAAAGAGGGGACAGTTTGGAAGGAGGACTCAAGAGCAAGGCTAAGCAGGTGGCTTCTGTGTCCCTGTTTTCTGTCATCAGCGTAGATTTATATGCGGATGTTGCTTCCTCATTCCAAATTAAGTTAAAATGTCCTTTGAGCGAGAATAATCCAGCCCGGTTCTCTCTCTACTGAAAATAGGCTCCTTCACTTCAAAACTTCTTCCAGCCTTTCGTTTGCGTGGGACCTGGCTCTAGGGTGACATATGAGATGTGATCGTTTCAGGCCCCTGTGTTTTTGATCAGTCTACTGACTTGCAAATTGACAGGTCTGTATTAATTCAGGGAAATGTTTGCCTTTGGATTTACGTTGTTAGGGATGTAATTCAAAATCACCCTGGTTAGGGTTAAGCTCCAGCTGGAAAATCAATTAAACTAATATTTAAAAACCATCTCTAAATGAGAAGGGAAGTGAAGATTAAAATTTAAAATCTTCGCTTGATTTCTAGGTTCATGAAACCCAATTGTTAATTGATTCTGAATACATGATGTCGAAATTGAAAAAGAAAGTGAAAAGGAGTTTCTCAGGTTTTAGCATAACCTTTAACTGTGTTCACTGAAATAAGCCATTTACTGGCTTTTTGCTGAAATTCCGCTAACTGTAGCTTTTAAGCACCCACCCCCCACACACAAACACATGCGTGCGCGCGCACACACATCGCCTAGATGATGTATTGTGTGATATGACACCATGATGGGCTGCTCATGGGTAGATCAGCAGATCATATCCTGAAGGGATAATGGTGGGAGTTCTTAATTCATAAAGTGGTTGGGAGAAGATTATTCCTTAGGCTTTTTCATTATTCTAACAACTTGTTTCTTTCTCTTCCCAAAGACAACTCATTAGCAATTGCCACCTAAGTGGTATTTCCTTTGTGACTTCACAGCTGTCATTGTTAGGCATTCATCAGCCCCAAAGTGCCCTTCTGTGTATTTCTGGAAAGCTATTCATCCGCCTTTAGCTGAACAAACGGAGCTGTTTAAACTGTTAAAATACAGTGCCATAGTCATTTGTTTGTGCATTTTCAAGTTGCATTTAAATGAAAGGTTCAGGCTAATTGGTTCTAGGAATAGTATCAAAAAAACCAGTCCTAGAGGGCGGGTAATTAAGTGCCTGCATTCTGGGCTGCAGCCGACCTCACAGGAAAGGGTATCATGGCTCTGTCTTCCCGATGCCTCCGTTTATTTCTACCAGCTTGGTGGGGGTCGCGGGTGGTGGGCTGCGGGCGGCCCGCAGGGGAGGAAAGGAGTTAATTATGACACAGTGTCTGCAGACTGAGTTCTGGGACACCAGGATCCGTCCCGCTGGCCATCTGGACCGGAGACCAGAAAGACCTAGGAGATCCGTGCCCTCAAAAGGGCTCCTATCCCAATGTCAAATGCCGCCTTGTAATTCTGAGCAATTTTGAATTTTTGTGTTTTAATTGAGGTAGGAATGGGATAGCTGGAGGCTTGGAGCCTCCGTCACTTCCCATCCTCCTGTGCTCCCGGGATCCTACCCACAGACCTCACCCGTTCCATGCAGCAAGTCACCATCTTCTCTCACCCTGCAAATATTCCTGTGCCCCTGGCATCGTGACATAAACTAGCAAATGAAAAACGTTAGGAAGGAGGGAAGGGATGGGAAATAAAACAATCGTGGAAAAGGAAAAAAAAACCCGCTTGCCCACTGGATTTTGAGCGGGTAGTCTGGGCATTTCCATTTTGCAGTAGGTGGGGGCACATTTAGCGATCCTGAGTCAAAACAGTGAGATGCCACCATCCTGAAAATATCATCAAATGGCCAAAGTAAAGCTGCCACACTAGGTCCTTGAGACAGCGAGCCCAGGGATGTGGGATTGGAGGAGTTCTACTTCTCTTTTCTTTAGGCAGGGTCTCATGTATCCCACAAGGGTCAGGAATTTGGTATTCAGTGAAGGATGACCTTGAACTTTTGGTCTTCCGGTCTCCACCTCCAGAAGGCTCAGATTAATGACATGGACCACCACCGTTAGATTAACCACAGTCTTGGTTTTTAGAGCAATAGAGTGCTGTGGAGTTGATACTGAAGTCAGATGGTTGTGTTTCAGTTCTGTTTGATCAATTATAACACTGGGACTCCAGCAAGTCATTCAATTGCTCTGGGCTGCCACACCTCATTCGTGAATCATTCGTCAGTTTGCTTTCCCTCCATCTTCAAAGTTACTAAAAGATTACGGTTCTAAAAGCTGAGGTCCTTCAACAGTACTATTGTCATATAGTTTGCTTGCAATGCACTTCTTTATTTGAACCGCTTCTTACACATGCATGATGGTTGCGTGGGGATCGTGGCTTTAAAAATGACTTTTGAGAAGGACTAGAAGCAAAGAAAAGGAGTCAATTCACTCTCCTGGAGTTGATGGCTCATCTATATGTAGACACATACATGGATTTTAAAGCGGCAAACCCCCTCACCATTCAAAGTTGAGGAAAATATTTCAGCCTGTGTCAGGCAAAAGGTTAGTGTTAATACAAAAGAAAGACATTACAATCAGCAAGAAAAATTCAAGCGTGCCATTAAACACCAGGGAAAAGTCATTTTCCAAAGAATTAAATTGCAAATGACAGTTAACTAATAAAGAACTGTTCATATAGTAATAAATATATATTTGGAAAAGTTTTATTTTTCAAAACTGACAAAAAATAAGTGTTGGTAAAGGTCTGAGGGCCCAGAGGTACATGGTGACTGTAGTTACCTTAGCTTCAGCCACTAGAGCTGTGGTTCTCACCTTCCTAATGCTGTGACCCTTTAATACAATTCCATACCATGTAGGGACCCCGACTATAAAATTATTTTGTTGCTACTTCATAACTGTAATTTTGCCACTGTTATGAATCATAATGCAGATGCCTGTGTTTTGAGGTGGTCTTGACTGATCCCTGTGAAAGGGTCATTCGAACCCCTAATGGGGTCACAGCTCACAGGTTGAGCACCACTGAGGGAAGAGACTCTGACCTTGAAAAGACTCAGCCTGGGAAAATCATGGTCATGGGTATTCTTAGGTTTGTAAGGGTGATGGCCACTGTTGTTTACAATGGTAAGAAATGGAAAAAATAAAGCAAAATGGGGGTTGGTTGGAGCTATGAAGACAATAATTGAGAAATGTATCATTTGTGTATATATACTTACATTTATGTGAACAGGTATTGACAGAATAATACTAGGGTTATTAAATTATTTAAATCATTATGTTTTTCCAGTGCTTGGGACTGAACTAGAACGTACTAGCTCTGTGCTGTACCGTTGAGCTATGACCCAGCTCTGCGTTATATTTTTATGTGAAGAAGGCTTGTGCAGTTGGGAAAACAATACAGAGCAGTGGTTTAGTTCATGAAGCCAGACCGCTTGATGGAACCTATTCCTTTTAAGGCATCTTAAAGGTTGTTCAGCTTTGAGTAAGTTGCTTGATCTGTGAATGAAGGTAGGACATTCAGAATGTGGAGGGTAAAGCTGGGATTCACTGAAGGTTAGCTCTGGGCTCAGAGCCTAAACTCTTAACCAGTGGCTATCTTGAGCAAAAGTAAGCATACTGAGATGAAGGGACATAGAAACGGGAAGAGATGATTTCATACTGCCACAGTCTTTGGATGCCCAGCGTTGGCTCCACACCTGGTAATTGATAGGAACTAGTAAGGTAGATGCAAAGGTCTGATACAAGAGCAGAAATTCTTAGTTATGGGTTCATGGGCTGGAGGCTCAAATGTATAATTAAATAAAACAAAGAAGAGGAGAAAGACAGAAAAGAACAGGCCAGAACAGAGATGCTGGTGTTGGGAGAGATGTGGGGAAGATACATGAGGAGCTCTTCTCGGGAAGGCTGCTCCAACGGTTTATTAGTGGTCTCTGGGTCTCTAATTAGAATCCCCTGTTTCCTTCTGTTTCCTAAAGGGTTGGAGAAATGCCCTGAGGGCTTGTCTCCAGAGGCCTTTAGACCTTCTAATCAGCCAGATGGCAGCTGCAGGAAGTGGCCGCTCAAAGGACAATCACAAGGTGGAGTTGACAGTTGAAGGCTTTAGTTGAGCTGAGGGGCAACGAAGAAGCTTGTGCCTGGAGTTTCTTATCCTGGGACCCTAACACCAGCTTTGGTGGTGGGGTTTCCTGTGTGAACCGGGGAGGACCAAACAACACAGCTATTTCATAGAATTAACAAAAAGCAGCCTTGAAAAAAGCCCTAGATGAAAATGTCCTTGAAGGAATGTTGATAATCCATCCCTGCTCTTAAGGTTCT
Organism: Bramus lutescens; assembly: GCA_001685075.1. Lineage (NCBI taxonomy): Eukaryota > Metazoa > Chordata > Mammalia > Rodentia > Cricetidae > Bramus > Bramus lutescens. Next base: position 29,044 of record LOEQ01001610.1, read on the forward strand.
GAAAATCTACCTACGTTGAAGTGGTCTGGAGTATACATGGTGGTGTGCCCATGTGTTTATTCACTTATTGTGTTTACATGAAACAGTTTAAAGAAGAAAATAGACTGACTTGTTAGGGACTCTGTAAATTCTAAGATCTTTGAGGGACCAGTGACCAGGGAAATGTATCTACCCCCAGGGATTTTTCTTGTCTTTATAGCCCGAAGCATCTTGGCTACCTTTGCAAAGGCAGTGCAGCAGTTCTGGGGTGTTAGCAGAAAGGGAGCAGAAGACTAATACAAAGGCCGCTGAGCCCTTTGGAAAGGGGGCAAACAGAGGGCCCTACCTGTGTGGACTCAAGCTACAGACCTCACCCGGCACCTGTTCTTAGAGCTGGAACAATATCCAATCCTATAATTGCTGAAAGACATACACCTGCCTTTTAATTTCCGCGGTGCCCCCGGTGAATGCTGCCTAATGCTAGAGAGCAAAGATGTTTGTTCATCCCTCTTCCTTTCTGTTTGCCCATCCGCCCACTTATCTACCTCAAAGACGGAGTGCTTATTTGCAACGGAGTGTACCAGGCTGCTGCTGTTGGTACAAATTCTCTCTCACGGAGAACTGTGGCACAATGGATCGTGGCGAAATGGATGGCAGCTTCCTACCGAAACATCATAATTGACAGCCCAGATTAGCTCGAACTTATAGGGGAAAATCACAAAGAAGACACAACATATTTGCCAGACAAACACAAATACCCACCTCCTGCACCACACCAAAATTATAAGGATATTCGAGACACGGAATCTGATGAATGGAAGGGACTTTAATAAACTCTTTATCTCATAACTGAGAATACAAAGATTTGACACCCACTTAACTCAGAAAGGTTAAGGTGGAAGTTCTGTTCCCCTTCTCAAATCCATATTTCTTTTTTCCCAGAAAAAATATTCTGTCACCCTCTCTCCTCTCTCTCCCTCCTTCCTCATCTATTTGTCTGTCTATATGTCTATCCACTCATGCATTCATCAGAGAGATGAAGAAAATACTCTATCCCCTGACAGCCAAAGGTTTGGGAATTGAGTCCCCTGAAATGAGCAGGCAGTAAAGGTATACAGATTCGCAGAAGAGGAATGTAAGTTAATTATGAATATGGCCACCTCACAGGCAAGTGAATGTCCAAGAACTTAGTGATACCTGGAAGAGTTAATGCCCCATTTCTAGAGGAGGGGAAGTGGAAGAGATAAGCAGTTTTAGAGGACAAGGGAAGGTGTTTTTAAGGATCTATGAATGAACCCGAGGACAGACCTCAGTCTGTGTGTAATGAAGTTCTCATGTGCTCTGGTGTCTAGCTTTTCTTACCACTTAGGCCCCCCTGGAGGACCTGCCCTAAGAGGAGACCATTAGAGAAAGCTGGTGCCCACATTTGAGGGGGAAAAGAGTGAAAGTGATGGGGAGTCGGACGTGGGAGAAGATCAGAGAGACCTTAGTTCTGAGGCTGTTATTTTAGCTCAAAGTTCTTAGCACATCGAGGTGTCAAACTTTGAAGTGTTGGTTCCTGACCTGCAATGTGACATATCTATCTTTCACATTGTTTAAGTTAAGGGCCATGTGTATATGGCACGAGGAGACACAGCCATAGTTAATGTGTCTAAATTAAAGGTTAGCAAAAAATAAAAGTGATTAAAAACAATAAATTTAAAAGCTGTATGCTTTATCAAGTTGTAGTAAAATATGATAGGAGCCACGGAGAAGCCTGCTGCTCCCTAACACAACTGCTCTCTGAACTGGTAATTAAATAGCCTGTATGACTGGCCTGACCTCTGCCCATCAGGCCCTCTTCCCCACCCTGAGCAGTGTCTGGGGCTCAGGGCACACCCTACTTTCTTGCCTCTGATCCAGTTGAACACACAGGTGTCAGACGTATTTACCCTTTGGAAAAGGTGTGTGCTCAGGCCATGCACAAGAGAGAAGAGGAGCCTGTGGAAGTCTAAGGGAACTCCAATAAGGTGCTTTCTATCTTGGAGTGACTTTCTGGAGGAGATAAGGTCAGAACTTCGTTATCTGAGGCACCCCCAACTAAGCCAGCCATTGCTGTTCATCGTTTAAGCATATTCCATGTCTTCCCTTGTTTGTAGCCCTACATGCACACATGGATTCAGATATTCCTTTCCCTCCCTTCTTCTGTCCCTCCAGGATATTGTTGTCAATCCACATGTTGGCATGCAGGGTAGTGAGTGAGTGTGTTCAGGGTCCCTGACTCCAAGGGTCCCTAATTGTTATTATAGCAGGGCTTCTCAACCTTGATGGTCTGTCCCACCCCATTATCACGCCCCTAAAAAACATATTTGGAGTTTCTTCTGATGCCCTCTCTGAAAAAGTAATGGCATAGATACACTGTACACACACATACACAACACACACATGCACACACACACACACACACTGTGTGTAGATCCATATCTCATGCATTAGAACAATAAGATGTTCTTGAAGAATGTCTTAAAGGGAGAGACAGAAGCAGGCTATCATAACGAGGTATGCTAGCTTAAGGATGGGGTCCTTAGAGAAAATAGGGGCATTGCAGTTAGCTTTACATAACACCCCTGTGTGTGTGCATATTTAAAAAGTACCACCGTAGACTATTTTGTCTCTAAGCCATTCTGTTTCATTCTTTCCCCACTTCATGCTACATGTGCAGCAGCAACATTCTGGAGGCTTAGAGATGAAAAGAAGCAGGAAGGGGAGGATGAGGATTGTGGGGCGTGGGAGGTGGTCTGGGGTGTGTGTGTGTCACAAGCTCCGGTTTCACGTGCAGTCCCTTATTTTTCTGTCTCGGGGCTTAAATACCTTTCCAATATCTCTCCCCTTTTTCATTTTCGCCACCATCTCCGTGAAGTTGTATCCTCTCCAGTTTGGGTAACGATCACTCTTAAATATTAGGTTTGTCTTTCAGGTAGGGGGGAAAAGGAATGAGGAAGTTTGACACTTGATCTCTCCCAGTGACACACTCTGATGGGCTGAAGGTAGGAGTTGGTGGGGGTGGGGATTTAGAGGGGTAGGGAGAGAAAGAGGGAGAGAGAGAGAGAGAGAGAGA
>LOEQ01001610.1:48611-61598 GCA_001685075.1 Bramus lutescens
AGAAGCTTTCTACATCAGCTTCACTAAGACCCTGCCCAGGGACCAGTTTGCCAGTCTGTCCCTGAAGCAAACACACACATCTTTAGCCAATAACTGGTCCTTCTTGCCAAGTAAGAGTTTACTAATAAATTATTATAAAATAAAATGTACACATTGATATTGTGATAAAGTCTTTCAGGGAGTTATGAGTTTTTTTTTAGTTTAAAATTCTGGTTTTGAAAACTATCACAACATTTTGAAAGACAAATATTCACAAGCTGCGAGCCAGAAATCAATTTTAAAGTTGGGTTCGACTGGTGGAATAAAAGGCTTTTTACGTGTGAAGACTCAGATGGCTGAGGCATTAACAAAGCAGGCAGTTCTAAATTCAATTTTCTTTTGCAGTTAATGACTTAGTGATAGCAGATAAACAGGAGTTTGAGTTATATACAAATTGTGGGGTCAGTTTGTTTGTTTTTTTCCCCACAATCTCCACAAAGCAGAGAAAATGTAAAAGGAAACAATAAAATACCATTGTACAAATTTGCATTTAAAATCAAATTTAGGCTGACATGAAACTGGTTTGTACGAGAAATCAAATCTTTGCAGAATATTTTTCTGTAATAATTATCAGCCCTGCATTTATCAATATTCATATTTCAAAGTAAATTATCAGAAATTTACTCAGTATTATTGCAGCTTATAAAATACTCTTAATGGTTGCATCAACAGAAATACCTTCCTCAAAGTTAAAATTATGAAAAAAATGCCTGCAATCTTTATTTTCCAAGAGAAATTTGTATTAATTTTAATTATATTGATTTAAAATGAAGCTGTCAAAAGAATAAATTCTGATGATCCAGTATAGAGCTATGCAGAAATGACAGAAAAATGTGGTGGCCAAGATATCAAATTAAGTACTATTTAGTATCCAAGATTATGACCCCAAATGTTTTCTTTAGATGATGCATATGGTGGTTTGAATAGAAATGGCCCATAGGCTCATGTGTTTGAAAGCTTGGCCCTTAAGGAATGGCATTATTAGAAGGTGTGTCCTTGTGAGAATAGGTATGACCATGTGGGCAGAAGTGTGTCACTGTGGGGGTGGGCTTTGAGGTTTCATATGCTCAGGCTATGCCCAGTGTGGCACACAGTTTCCTTCTGTTACCTGGGGATCCTCCAGCACCATGACTGCCTGCACACCCCTGTGTCCTGCCATGATGATGACAATGGACTGAACCTCTGAAACTGTTAGCCAGCCTAATTATATGATTTCCTTTAGAAAGCTGCCATGGCTATGGTATCTCTTCACAGCGACACAACACTGACTCAGACAGTGATCTGTGGGTTAGTATTCCCTGTCTTGTGTGTTAGCACAATCACTTTGAGTCCCAGTGGGACTGATCTGGAGAAGGGGTCTTTAATGGGGAAGCCAGGGTTAAATGAAACTGTGGGTGTGACTGCTGTCTTTGTGCGAGGTGGAGGAAGATCAGGAAGTTTTCTCTCACCTAGCACTCAGGACAGCTGTCCAGGGAAACGGTGAGATGGTGAATGACATCTACAAGCTGGGAAGATGGGCCGCAACGTCACCAGCCCTGCTGGCATTTTGGTCATAAACTTCTGTTCTCCAGAATGATGAGAAAATGCAAGTCTCTTGTTTAAGTTATTCAGCTTGTTACGTTTTGTTATGGCAGTCTAAACTCACCAACACATGGTCCTTTACTGTATTTTTGTTCTTTTGCAGGGCTAGGCCAATGCTCTACCACCAAGCTATGCTATACCTCTGGCCTTTGTAAAATATTTTAAGAAAAACAAATCTTTATACTTTAGTACCTTTAATAACATTTCCTCCTTGCATCTGAAAAAAAAATCCCACTTTTTTTTCCCCACCAGGTAGGTGCTGAAAAGTGTTTGTCCCTGAGCGGAGGCCATCCTGTGCCTTCCCTTCATCTTCACAATGGTGTTTCCTTCATCATCCTCTCCCTAGATCAGCTGCTTCCACCCTGACTCTATATGACCTTTTAGGTCAAATACTCAATGGTAACCAGCCAATTAGAACCAAAATTTTAAATGTATGGATGGAAAGAAACCTCGCTGGCTTATCCCCGCCTCCAGAAACATCATATGTTCCTCTGTTCTATTGTGCTGGGGCTCTCACCAGTAGATTTGCTGTCCAGGCCTTCATCTGCGAGGCTCAGGTTGAAAACAGCTCCGAAGGTGGTGGTTCAGTCTGGGTTTATGCTTCTAAGTGAGATAGTTGCAATGAATATAGAGAAGGTAACCTGGCCTTCATCTGCCAGCTCAACTTCTTCCTACAAGGGCATTCAGCATCTTCAGCCGTAGTTGAAAGAAGAAATCAGTGATGCATTCTGAGGACTATCTCAGGACTGTCTTGGATAGCTATTTATTGAAAAATAACATAAACCACTAACTATAGGATTTTTTTGGAGATTTTTTTAACAGAATAATATAAATATTTGCTTTTTAGTTAAGGGTATCTAAATTCAATTGTGTGTGTATATGTGTGTGTGTGTGTGTGTGTGTGTGTGTGTTACTGGAGATTGAACCCAAAGCTAGGCACATGGTTGTCATAAAAATCTAATGATACTATAAAAAAGTGATACTAATGGTTGGTGTGATGGTGAGATGGGAAACTACAGATAAAGTGTCACACATGCCCGACAACCTAAGTTTGAGCCCTGCAACCCACATAAAGGTGGCAGGTGAGAATCGACTCCACAAAGTTGTTCTCCGACTTCCGCATGCTTACCATGGCATGCACACAACAATAATAACAAGTAATAAAAGTATTGTGATTCCAAGACTCTTGTCATATGTTTTCACAAGCTAATTTGGAAGATTTCTGTCAAGACGAGAGTAAAAGTTAGGATCATGGATCACTGAAAATTTAGCACTACAGCACTTTAATGAGCCAGAAGTAAGTGATGGCTGCAGCCTGGACCAAAGCCAAAGAAGAATAAAGCTCTCTGAGCCACTCAGACATCCACAAAATCAGCGCCGTGAAACTCCTCTGCTTTGTTGTAGAAGAGGGGCTCACAGAGTTCACACTCTTGATTTAATTGTTGTCCAGATAAGTGTGCTGATTTGGTTTGCTCTTCTGCCCCCAGCAGAAGAAAACAACAATTTCTTAAGAAAAACATTGAGAGCAGCTTCTAAAAGGCTTAAAGTGATTACTGATGTCTTTCAAGGAAAAAAAAAATTCAGTCATTTGAGACAGCCATGACATGTGTGGTTCCCCACTCTTGAATACTTGTAATAAGCTTGAGTTAAGGGACTGTCCCTAACCAATATGCACTCCCAGGCTACAGCAGTCAAAAATTTGGTGCCCACTTCAGAGAGTTATAAAACTCTCAGCATAAAACACCACGATCATAACGTAAATGGAGACTGACCGGGCTTATGCCAGAGCAATAAACTAAAATGCTGTTAAGTGCTCCCAATGAGATTAAAAACCTGAATTAAGACTGGCTATAAAGTTGGAGAGCTAATCCGTAAGTTTGGTTTTCTGATTTGGTGATTAGACACCGTGACTCAGGTAACTTAGGGAGGAAACTGCTTCTTTGGGCTTATGGTTCCAGAGGATTAGAAAACTCGGTGGTGGCAACAGCATGGTGGCAAGTAAGGCAGCAAGAACAGCAAGGAGCTCACACCTTGAACCAAACACAAAGCAATGACAGCAGAGTCTTTAAGCTGTCAAAGCCTGCTACCGGTGACATACTTCATCCAGCAAAGCCACTTCCTCTAAACCTCCTCCCACAGTACCACCAACTGAGGGCCAAGTGTTCAACTACAGAGGCCTATGGGGGACACTCTTACTCAAGTTACAGCAGTAGTAAGACTCGAAAGATCAAAGAAGCGGACAGAATTACTGGTGAGGTTGTGAGATTAGGTACGAGGGAGGAGAAAGGACAGAGCTCAAGAGTGTGGCTGGTGTGAAAATGTTTGGGGCACCTAACTCTCTCGAGATCATTTTCATCCAGCTGACATTTGAAATGAAGACTTGGAAATCCGCTTAGTAATGACTTCCTGACAGGGAAAGAAACATCTTATTTTAAATAGCTGGTGCACAGAGAGCTTTGTAAGTTCCTTGAGGGCAAAGCACACATTGTTTATCCTACATCCCCAGTGTCCAAATATGGTAGATACTTAATAGTAATAATGCATATACGTGATTTCTAGAAACCAATCAAAGTCACCTTGACCGTTTTTCATCATCTCCCAGAGGCGAGTAAAATAAGACAAAGAAACATGTAGATGTCTTTTGTCTCTTAACTAATTAGTGTTGCCCTTCTACTGAGGAGGACCTCATGAGCTCAGACTGACTTCGAACTTGCTAGGTAGCTAAGGCTGGCCTTGAATTCTTCATCTTTTTTCCGCATCTTGAGTCAAGCCATATACCACCACAGCTGGCTGTTTGGATTGGAAACGACACCCCAGCTCCTGGCCTCCAACCTTGGAGCGCCAATGGAGCAGGGATGGAGCAGGAAGCTCAATTTCAAGGCTCCTCCTCTGTGAGTCGCCTTGGTCTGGACTCAACCTCTGGGAAAGCCTGCCAACCAGTGACCCCGTCCCAGGGAGCGTCAGGACCATTCCCACAGGCTGTTTAGGCAGCCGCCCAGAAAGGAACACTTGGTCTCTGGGTTTTGCCTGGTCTCCCCTGCTCTCTTCCCTTTGCCATGCTTTCCAGGTGCCACCCGGGAGTGCCGCATTAATTAAACATGGGCATCTTTTATTTGGTCTAATTTGATCTAATTGGAATTATTTGCATTGGCGGAGAGGCTCCTCTTAAGAAATATACTTAACACTGGCCATATTTATCTTTCAACTTGTTTCTCAGCGAGGTATTGAAAGGCCCTTATGGTCTGATGAGTCAAGAGCTTATGGTATCACCCTATCCATCTCTTCAGGCTCTAGCTGATTGTGTGTTTTTCTTTACTTTTCCTCTTTTCTTTTCTTTTCTTTTTTTCCTTCCTTCCTTCCTTCCTTCCTTCCTTCCTTCCTTCCTTCCTTTCTTTCTTTTCTTTTTTTCTTTTTAGCTGCTGATGCTAATCATCCACCTGGCTCAGCAGGAGCAGGGAGCAGAGGGAGAACTTCCAAGCTGTGAGTTCATGTGCCATTGACACGCTGTACGCTGTACGCTTACTTATCCAGGCAAGGGTTGCCACTCCCTCAGCAAAGGATGCTTCCCTTTTCCAAATTCGTGGAGCAAATTATTCCCTGAAAAATTCCTGCTCCCCATTAAGTTCCTGGGGGTGGGGTGTGGGGAGCTCATCTTTACCTGCAAACAAATCAAGATGTACTCAAAGGAAAAGACAGGAATTGAGTCAGGTCTGGACACAGTTTAGACTCGATGCATATGGAGCTTCTTGAAAAAGAATGCTTTTGTGATTTTAGCTACTGACATCTACTGTGGAACTACTTTAAAACTTTTCACCCATTTGGATGTTTAATTTTCAAATATGAGAAATGGAAGCATTTTATCCTTTATTAAATAATTCTGAACCATGGTTGATCTCTGGGGGAAAAGGCCATTTAAAATCTCAGTTGGCTGGGAAGCAAGAGCCTAAACAAAACAAAAATCTCACAAGGAAACAAGATCCACCCCCTCCCCCAATCACGTTCACTCTTGCATGAGAAATATACTCTTTTATATCAGAATCAGATCAAATCGGTGAGGCTGATGGCAGATTTTGCACTCCCAAATCTCTGCTTGGCACCATCCTGTGTAAACCATTAAACTACAATGGAAACACAGCCGTGGGCTTATTGTGTCTCTTGGACAGAGGAACCATTCTTGCTTTATCTGCTTTCTTTCCAGTCTTTCTGTAGTGATTTTTTATAAACCCGAGGTGGGGTGTTTTTCCATTAGCCACATCTTGCAGGGAATTTATTCTGAAAACATTTAGCAGGAGAAAGGGAGGCCTCTAAGGTTGCCTGGAGCAAAGAGAGGGTGATGCGAGAGCCAGACCAGGAGACTTGGGCAGCTCTGGCTCTTATCACCCTATTGTCCCCAGTGAGGGGCCATGGTGGTGAAGAGAGAAGGATTTGATGAAGACCAAAACCGACACAGTGTCCGGAAGATAGGTAGAAAACAAAGCGGGAGGTGGGCAGTGCGTAGGTGGGTGGGTCAGCGAATAGACTATTACATTTCTGAACTGGGGAGGAGCGGGGCTCACAGACATTGTCATCTCCCTATTAGGAAAGGTTCCAGGGTGATCAGGACACGACAGAGCTTTCCGAGAAGACTGTGAGATCAGATCGAGTCATTTTTGGATGCAAACGCCTGTGGCTCTCCTGTGCAGTTCAAGGAAGACTTAATTGCTGCGTGCTGCCTCCCTGCACTCCTCTCCCGCACTCCACCGCCCACCTTCCCGAAGCACATCTGCAGGCTTGGCAGAGACATGGCAGGCAGCTACGATTCTGTCCCACCCTCAGCACCATCTCAAATGCCAGACTTGCTGGGATTCTGCACGGGAGAGAAGAGGGTACCCAAGCAGTCAGAGGAAAGCGCCTTTGACTAGTGCAACAGCTTCCCAGGAGCAAAGCGAACCTCGGAACCTTCTGGTCTGAAGGAAGAGAGGCTGAGTTTGAGCGTATCACAATAAACGACAAGTTGGTGTGTGTGCTGCTGTTGTTCTCAAACATTAAGTGCTTTTGGTGCTGGAGATTGATACTTGCCTCTCTATGGGGCTGCAAAGAACACCCTCCCACCCCTGCTTCCAAAATTTAATTCCAAACTCAGCCTTCTGTGGTCAAGCTGGAAAAGTAAATCCAAACCGGAAATGGTCATATTTACTCGCTCACCGACTAAAACCTTTGCAAACTTTGAATCCTTAGCAATTTTGCTTTCTATCATATACAGTGTGTTGCCTCAGAGGCTATCCAATGGATAACATTTGCTTACACAGTTACTTTACACATTGGTGTACCAAGCTCTAACCAAACCCAGCACACTTTTCCTAAGTGAACCTTGTTTCATACCTAACACTAAAACAGAAGGAAGTTCACCCTACTGCACAGTTCACTCGGGTCCATTGACTCATTTACTTGCAATGATGGAGACCCAGGTCCATGGCGGACGTATGCTAGGCAAGCTCTGTCACTGAAGCGCATCCTCTGACCTTCCAGGTCTTCCAGTGACACTCAACCTTCCTAACGCTGTGTCCTTTCAGTACAGTTCCTCATGGTGTGCTGACCCCCAGCCACAGAATTATCTCATGACTACTTTATAAATGTAATTCTGTACTGTAACAAATTGTAATAGAAATATCTGATACACAGGGTATCTGATCTGTGACCACTGCGGGAGTCTCGACCACACATTGAGAGCTGTCATTTTAGACAGTTACAGCTGAAGCGTCCCTGGAATGACAGCACACTTTCTGTGGCAGACCTGAACGACTACTTTGTTCTTAGTGACAGCAGAAGGCTGCTGTTTATTTCAGGGTGGCTCGTATCTGGTGTCATCATCCTGGGTCATTTCCTCATTTATAATGCATTTTGAATGTTCCTATCCGAGCTTTTATGACATGTCTGCCTTTTTAACACAGCTGGAAGGATGCTGCCCATTTAATTCTCACTCTTCCATCTTTATAACTTCTGCTAGAGGTCTTAGTCCTTAAAGATGCCCTAGCCCTAAGGCTTCTTTGTTCCCAAGGGTGGTACCGATCCCAAAATAAATGTGTTTGTAATAGAATTTCCACTTTTCCCTTTCAAATAATTTTAGGGGTGGGGAGGTGGCTCAGTGGGTGTCTTAGTTAGGTTATTGTTGCTGTGAAGAGACACCATGACCATGGTAACTCATCAATAAAAACATTCAATTGCAGTGGCTCATTTACAGTTTCAGAGGTACAGTCCCTTATCAGCAGGATGAGGGAATGACATGCAGGCAGATGTGGTGCTGGAGCTGAGAGTCTGGACTCATAAGGAACAGGAAGTCCACAGACTGTCACACTGAGTGAAGCTTCAGAAAAGACCTCAAAGCCACCCCCACAGTGACACACTTCCTCCAACAAGGACACTCCTCCTAACAATGCCACTCCTGTTGTGGGCTATTTTCTTTCAAACCACCCCAGTACATAAGAATACTTGATACACATGTATGAAGACTTGAGTTCAAAATCTCCAGTATCCATGTGAAGATCTAAGTGCGATCTTGTGTGTCTGTAACACTACCACTATGGGGAAGAGGGCAGAGATAATGGGGACCATTGGGCTTGTTGGCTGCCAGCTCCAAGTCAAAGTGAGAGCCTCTCTCGCAAGAGAATAAAGTGGAGAGCATCCAGCATCCTCCTCTGACCTCCATGAATATGCCTGTAGGGGCACATAAACACACATACAAGCACATATGCACACACACACACACATACAAACACATACACAAACACACACATACACAAACACACACATACACACAAAATGTTCAAATGTCACAAGTGATGCATACCCATGGTTAAAAATAAAAACAGGAAACTGAAAAGAAAAATCATGTACTTTCATGTTTACTTTTAGAAATAAGTATTTTTTAAAAATGCACATATACTTATAAAATAAAATATTATATGCCCCATTGCTTTGAAGCATTTTCATATTAAACATATTGCAATTATTTTTCTTAATTCAGATGCTGAGCTAATTTTGCTTTGTAGAGGTGAGACAGAATTGATTTAATTGATCTTTTTATTGGAGATGCAAATTCCTTTTAGATCTTTGCTACTGGAGTTAGCTGGATGGTATCTTAGAGTCTTTGACTCTGTGCGTTTGCCCAATCTGTTTTATAATGGAAATTTGCTAGACCCTGTTTCTTTCTGACCACAGCTCTGCTCACGGCCTCAACCTGGTGGCTTCAATGTGCCCTGCCTTTGTTGGTGCACATGGTGGAATTGCCTTTATTGCATTCTCCATATTAGTTCCTCTGGAGTGGACTCTTGATTTTGGCTGCTGGGTCTCTTGTTTCTCACTTTGGGCTTTCTGGGTTAGAGGCTATCTGGACTGGGCCAGGCTTACCTCGCTAATCTCATGATCCCTGCCATCTCTCAGCATAGCTCTTCTTTGTCCTCCCTTTGCACATCTCAGAGCTTAACTTTCCCAGATGCAAACCATGCTTTGTTCCCAAATTCCAGAAAGTTAAAACAAACACAGAAAAAAGAAAAAAAAACATTTCCCAAGGAAAACATGACTTATTTTACTCTTTTTGTGTAATCTTTCAGAGTATTTTATTGTATCTTGTTATTTAGTGTAGGTGCATGTGTGCATGCATATGTTTGAGATATGTATGTGAGTGCATGCCTAGCACAGTGCACATGTGAAGGGCAACAAACAGAAGTTAGTTCTCTCCTTCTACCCAGGTAGTCTTGGCTGGTACTCAGGTGGCCTCTCTGGCCTTCTGAATGACCCATGCTATCTTTTTAAAGTTGAAGGTGCTTGCTTATCCACTTCTGAAGTCAAATTTACCTTATCAGCTTTATCACATTATGTCAGTCTCTGGTATAAAGCTCCCCAGTGACTTCCCACAGGTATGAGGGTATGGCCCTGGGTACTGGCACAGTCCCTCTCTCTGTCCCCTGCTTCATATCTCAGCTGGCTGCTCTTGCTTCACTATGGCCAACTGCATCTCTCTCACATCCTCTCCAACACACACATAGAAGCCAGGACCTGAACATTTCCTCTGACCCTTCCCTTGTCCATGAACCCCTGTCTGGATTGTGCTTTGTATATTGTATCTCAAAACCGTCTTGAGACCCAAGGTAATTTAGGCTTTTCTTCTGCGGTTTTCTTTTGAAAAGTCTTCCCACGTAAAATTAAATTTGATGAAAACATGAAAGGCTTTTGTTTAAATTCTTAGTTTTCTTGGCAGCAGAAGCCAGGCTGGTTCATCACTACCTAATGCATATACGCTGTCCTTTTCTATTGAATAACTGGTGTCTATCAAAGCTCAATTGGGTACATTTGTGTGGCTTTATTTCCTCACATCATTTCATATAATTTCAAGACTTATGTATTTATACATTCCCCCTGCAGCTATTTAACTGAGCAGCTACAATGCCATAGGTATTATTTTAGGTACTGGAAACATAATAGTGGAGAAATGATTAAAATCCTCATCATTTTCATATTGAAAAGACAACATTGTCCCAAGAGCCACAAAGAAAAAAAAAGTCCTTGTCTTGATAAAGCTGACATTGCAGAAGTCATGTGACGTATTACATATTGGAATAGTTTTGGAGTTATTTATAACTGTTACCCAGCTAAACATTGTATGCACTTCCAGTGTAGCTGCCTGTCCATCACAGACTTGGACTGGCTGTTGGGCACTGTGTAAGGTATAGGTGATCTGGACATACTCTCCTCCCCTGCCGTTGCCGTTCACTCTGATTTCATGTTTTTTTTAACCTGTTGAGAAAGCCCAAGTAGTATGATCATCAGACTTGAGACACAGAGTACTGTAGGAAATGGAGCTTAGAGTCAAGCTATATTTAACAATGCAGCCACGCTCCAGCAAAGAAACCTTCATTCTAGTTACGTACAATGTCCCTGTGACAAGTGTCTGAAAGACTCTAAAGAAGGAATGATTTCTTTTTAGTTTGTGCTTTCAGAGGTGTTCGTTTGTGATTGGCTGGCTACATTGCTGGGGTCTGACAAGAGGCAGAAACATTGTGAGGAAAATCTGCTCACCTCATGCCAAGTGGAAAAGCAGGGGCAGAGAGACAAGTGGTCAGAACCAGATAAGCTCTTGAAAGGCATGCCTCCAATGACCTCTGTCTTCCACCAGGGTTTCTTTTCCTCCTCCTCAGTAGCTCATTTGGTGTGAACTCAGTGCATTAACTCATTGATGAAGCTAGTACCCTCATGACCCAATCGCCTTCCAGTATCGTCACTATCTGGGGACCAATCCTTCAACACATAAACAATTTTGGGAAACATTTCATATCCACACCATAATAGCTGGCTTTGGGGTATTCTGGACAATGAGCCAAGAATAGAAAGTGTTATTCAGAAGGAGGGGGAACACAGGCAGTTTCTGGCAGCTCTAAGTCTATGACTTATTCGTACCCTTGAATTGTGACATTGTCCCTGTAATGTCTAGACTTGGTATAGAGTTTGGAGACGGGCCCAAGATGACTTCTTTGTCTATTTGCATAGTTTTTCCTTTTTCAGTAACTCCAAATTTTCTTTAAGAGAGGGAAAAAAGGAACATGGGTAAGCATGAGAAATGATGGACGGGAGGAAAAGATAAGCATAAAGAGTCAAAGTAAGTTCTTGGAAGACTGAGCTCAGGGCTGCCTGTCCAGTTCCGACTCCTGAGTGGAAACTTCTGAACTGTCATGAGTAACATGCAAGGAGAGGCACGACTTGGCTCTTTGTAGGCACGTGGCCAAGGACAAGTTCCTGATGGTTTGTGGGAAACACACTTTCAAGCTATTGAATTGCTTGGAAGAAAAAGAAGGAAAAAAAAGAGATCATTTTTAATCATTCCAGGAATTTTATTTTTATATTTTATATTAGATATTTAGAGGTGGGAGACATTTTGGAGACCACCTAATTTTACCCTTTACCTTATGGGGGGGGGAATTCTGTCTTCAAAAGCTTCAGGATAAACCAGTCTATGCTTCATCTATCCAGCGATGGAAAAATTAGTCTTGTGTGGTCAAGAATCAAGAATTGCCATTTAATTACTGAAAGTGCCTCCTGACTTGGAGCTGAATTCTGTTTTTTTTTAGCAACTCCTAGCTATGTGTCCTAATCCCATTCTGTGACACCAGATTGTTGAACGTCCCCTTCACTGGAGAGTCTTTGCCTGTGGCCCCTTCAGAACATCACTAAATCCTGGATTCCATTCCTGCTTCTCTGTGCATCTGAGACTCCAGATCCCTTTAAATAGCTTTCTAGTTGATTAGCAATCTGCCAAGGTGCAATGATAAGAAGGAACACAGCACTACCAGTTTTTCAGACTAGGACGTAGTTGAATGCCAATAAAAGTCTCACTTATTTAATTGTACTTCTGATTACACAAATGGCTTAAGTATAATTTTTTTATACTCTGTTTTTGTTTTCATTCTCTCTATTTCTTTCCGCAAAGGTAAAATTTCTAAATTTCTTTATTATATGTGGATCAAAGATGTGCTTGTTTGACAGTGTTGTTTGAATCTGTAATCATGCAGTCTTTCATTTTGGAAGTCAGTGACAATAAGCTACCAGGAAATGTGAAACACAGAAGAAGCAAAGACATTCTATTTGAAAATGATCACTAAGCGTTTGTAACCAAGGCCACCACAACACAGGAAAGGACAGTTCCCTGAAGTGTGAAGGCCAAACATTTTGACATCTTTCTTCTCCACACACTAAAATCTGTTAATAGACACCAAGGTTAGACCCTTCAATACCTGTGAGCAGTGAAGAGCAGCCTGGAGTTCAAGTTTGTGTGAATTATAGTCTTCTTCATTTCCTGCAGGGTTCATCTGTTCCTTACTTGAATAATTACAGTTTTTAGGAGAGCCTAGATGCTCAACTCAAGTTCTTCAGAGCAGAAACTCTACTAACTAAACCATCCACAACTCTTTCTTGTGTAGAACTTTAGACTTAGTCAAAGACTTGGTACATAAGGCATGACCAAAAACATACTTGTTTCTGGTCCACATGTGAAAGTAAGGGCCTTGTCATTCTAAATGCCTTGACCAACCTCATGAAGGCAGTAACTAGCAATGGAGCCTCTAAGAATGCCATTAAAGTATGCCAGAGACTTTGAGGTTCTATTCTTGCTAAAGTAAATATACATATAAGGGCTCATATAGCATATAGCATAAATTTGAGCAAAAAAATAAAAGGAACACTTTGTCCATAGGAGACTCTTACAATTCTTTTTTAAATTTTTTTATTTAAAATTTCCACCTCCTCCCCTCCTCCCATTTTCCTCCCCTTCCCCCTCCCTCTCCCATCCTAAGAGCAGTCAGGGTTCCCTGCCCTGTGGGAAGTCCAGGGTCCTCCCCC